>BMAU01019077.1:600000-857500 GCA_019973935.1 Trichonephila clavipes | reverse complement strand
TCGATCTTAGATCGTCATCCCTACTTCGATGTGTAAAGCCCCGTGTGAATTATTTTTTTGAATTATTGTATTCTTTTTTGTACAAATACGAATGTAATTTTAGGCATTATTTGAAGAAAATAGTTTATTTAAAGTCTTTTAAATGCGTAACGAGTTGATCAGATACGTATCTTTAATCATTGTATGATCCAAGCTTATACACCGAGAAACAATTTTAAATAATACATTCTATAATATGTTAAATTTTGTTTATTAAAATTCTATTATAAGTAGTAATAAATTTTTTGTGTTTGTGTTTCGTGATTGGCATTTTAGAATGTTTAAACTACAAGTTTGGGCCCAAATTGTATCAAATGTTACAAAATTACTTATTGGAATTCAGTCATCTTAATCGGTCAACTTCGAAATCCTAAGAGGCTGTGATCGAATCCCAAAGCCTGCCACACTTACTATAATTTTCTTGATTTTTTTCTTAATGCCATAAAGAAAAAAAAAAGAGTTTGAAGCTTTTCCTATTTTAGAAGCGTAGGATATAAGATTTTAAATTAAAAAACGACAATAGGATTTTATAAACTAAATTATAATCCGTAATTTTTCTTCCAAGTTTTTTTTTAAATATTTTATTATTGGGTTTTTTTCATATATATCAACAGCTCTCCTCCATACACTCATATTACATATACTGTACCTTTATTCCAATATAAAAGATATGGCCGCGGTAGCCGAGTGGTATAGGCATCGGATCGTGGCTGGCTTTGTCACGAGTTCGAGCCCAGTACCACTAAAGACCCGCCGTGTAGGGCAGCGATGCACGCTAAATCTGTCGAGAGCTGAAACGTCCTCCCGTTGGTGTGGTGTGGTAGTTAGGAGAGGGGGGTGCCAGCTCAGGTGTCGTCCACGTCACTTGACCATGGTTCAAAATTACGTGGTCCGTCGCCAAAAGCCCTCGTGTAGCTGAACAGTGCGACGTTAATCTTCACTCACTCACCCAATATAAAAGATCTTCTAGATTTCTTTGCAGTATTATTAATGTAGATTTGCGAAACATTTTTTAGGAAAGTTTTTGGAACTTAGTGAAACACACACACACACACAATTTAATTTATTTTACAAAGCTATAATAACAACAAAAATGTTTTTTATTTTTTTTAGTACCAATACGATAAATGACCCTATATAGATACTTTTTTTTAAAGTTTTGAAACCTAAATATATATAATAAGTATATTTTAATAATTTTATGCATATTTATTAAGAAAGATTTCCTTTTTGCTCTTACAAAAAGCTTCGAAATCAATTTCTACATAAATTCTCATAACTTATTTTGCATATTCAAAAAATATTTAAATTTCTATAAAAACTTTTGCGTGTGTGTATGAAATGGAATAATGCCATTAAATAAATTCGTTGAAAATTTTTATACTATTGTGCAAAAATTTGTGGCGGACCGGATTAAACATTGGAAGCCGAACCTGGCCTACGAGCAATATTTTGCCCTATTAATTATGGTTTTAAAATAGGTTTCAACTTTTTATGTATGTTTTTTTAATATATAGTTTATGTTAATGTGTGTAAGCCTTGATGCTAGAATGAGTAAGTTTCAATTACATTTTTTATTTGGGTATTTGTGAACTGTGAGCTTAAGAACTTCAGATATATTGACTCTATTTTATCTTTAATAAAATATTAAAATATCACGTCCTAGTAGGGGAGACCGGGGCAAGATAACGAATGTCTTAATTTTTCCGTTTTCCGCTATGTGGCAGGATAAACCGAACACTACTGGCTCTTCTATCAGCCGTTCGTTAAACAATAGTATAGAAAAACTGAAATCGCCATTTTTGTGTTAGTTGTGAAGCTTTGATTGTTTACCGCTGCCCCGATATAACTTTTTGGCATGTGTAAATAAGCTCTGCTAAAGATACAGGCAAGGTACATCATTTTTCGTTAATTTTTACGAGTAACTTGAATTAAATACTACCTATTACAATGAATAAATGTCAAATAATCGCTTTCCTTCATGACAAAGAAAACGAATATTTTTAAACAGGCAATCCGGGGCAAGATGACGAGCTCGTCATCTTGCCCCTTTAATTTGTTAAACTAACTATGTAGTCCATTTTATTAAATCCTGTAAACACTTGTTTGCCTGTGTTTTTGTCTGCTCGACCTTGCGCTTCGATCTCTTCTGGGGCTAAGGGGTGTTGTAGAAAAAAACCCTCCAGGTACTGTAGGCCACTGAGTAATAACGGCTCGAGTAATGAGGGCACATTTTTATCTTTTTTGAATAACTTTTATCTTCACGTGAAACCAAGCAAAGAATCTCATGCTCTGTTGATTATTGACACTCGCAAACCTTACATAACCTTGCAGGCTATCTTATATTGCAGAAAAAAAACATCATCATAGTTGGGTTGCCGCTCCACACATCACATCGTCTCTAGTCCCTTGATGTGTCATTTTTCGGCCCATTAAAAACCTACTATAGCCAAACATGTGACAACTTTATGGTCACTCATCTAGAACAGACTATCACAGACAAAAATATCGATGAGATTTTGGGCACCGCTTACTTTAAAGCAGCTACAGTTGGAAATGCCGTTAAAGGGTTTAAAGAATGTGGGATCAAGCCTCATAATCCTCGCGTTCAGCGAATATGGCTTTGCTGCTGTGCAAAAACTACTGACCATGATGTTGTTTGCAATGCAACTGAGAATAATAGTGCTAATCCTCAGACCCTGGTAGTAGAAAACCAACATGTAAAACCCTCCAGAAGAACCAGAACTTATAGCAAATGCTGATTCCGATGCACCAAAGAAGCCTGTTAGCGTTTTTTATTTCAAACCATTGCCTAAAGCAACACAATGTGAGAAAAAAAGAAAAAGAAAAAAAGTGAACACAAACATTCTTGCAAGCACACCCATCAAAGAGAACAAAGGGAAAAGCAGAAGGAAGAACAGGAAACGTTAAGAAAATAGAGAAGAGAAGCTCATGAACCTAAAAAGGGAGTAAGAAAACTCAAACTAAGTTCCTGTAGGCTTAAGTCTATTAAACCACGCCAAACAGTCCAGTTGCATTAACTTCAAAAGATGGTATTATAAGATGTCCTGCTAGTGAAGAGGAAGAATGGATCCAACAGAAGAATGGAACCAGTGCTGTAAATGCCAAGAGTGGTGGCATGAGGAGTGTTCCAATTATGAAAATGGCATTTTTATTTGTGACTATTGTTAGCTGCACAACTAAACACTTCAACATTACGTTACAATGAGTTATGCTTAGTTTGATACTTTGCAAGATGTAAAAACACAGTTATCATTTGTTAAACCATGTAACATATTCAAAAGGTAAAATATGTTCAACCTTTTTCAGTGTTGTCATCTTGCCCCAAGGACAAAGTCATCTTGCCCCAGTACTAGGGCAAGGTGACAAATTGTTAAGGTTCTGAAAAAATAAAATTATCCTTTTTTTATTTGAAAAATTAAATGGTTATATATTTAATACTACAAAGGCCTACTCTAACGCTTCATGTGAAAATAATTTTTTTTAATCCTTAAATATATAAATCAATAAACAACAAAAACTGTTAACATAGTCAACTTGCCTCGGTCTCCCCTACTTTATCTAGAGCTTTTAAGATTAAAATTTATTTTGGACTTTTCATGCAAATTTAAATTAGTTTTCTTTTGATTATGTTACTTCAGTACAATGTTTACAACTTCGCTGTATAAATCTTTTAACACGGTTTACATGTTTTCAAAGCAACATTTCACAAAGCATTAAATTTCCTCCACACATTTACAAAAGAAATAATAAAAAAAACGAACTTTGTATGCAGAAGCAATTATTGCTTTAAACATTTAGACCAGGGGTGTCCAACCCAAATGACCTTGCGGGCCACTTCGGAAAAACATTATAGTCACGCGAGCCGCACATAAAAATATGTACCTTTATATCAGATTTGGAAACAAAAAAACATTTATTGAAGTGAAATTTTAAAACACAATGAATTATCATTATTGTTTTCATTATTTTTCATGTATACAGACATAGATAATATAATAATGTTTATATAATACAATAATGCAATGATCAAGTAATGTTTAAAATATTAGTGTTGCCATTTTCTTGAAAATTACGGTGTTCTTTTTGAATAGATCTTTTATTACTCATTGTTGAAATTTAATTGTGCTGTCATTAACAAACGATTAAGTATACATTGCACTTTACCTTAACTGTCCTGAATATTTTTTAAAACTTTATAAAACATCACTGTGTGAGACTGCCTCTTGCTTTTTGGGCACTCCAAACAGAAAAGGAGAAGGAGAAATGAAAGTCGCACACACAAAGAATCATGCACCATCCATAGTGAAGGATATGTATTGTGCATTTCGGAATTTATTAAAAAAGTAATTAATTGTTGTAAAATGGAATGTAACTGTTTAATAAAATATAAATCTGTTTTAATCTAAAAGGACATTTCCATTATCAAAAAGGATTTATTTTAAAACAAGAACAGGTAACAGGCAAATACATTGTAGATTTATATATATGTATAAATTTCCCCTCGAATAAATTTCAAAATGAAAAAAAACTTTAAAAACCTGATATTTAAAATTTTTTAAAAACGAGTCGGCGGGCCGCATTTTACGTACTGGCGGGCCACATGCGGCGCGAGGGTCGTGTGTTGGACACCCCTCATTTAGACCATCAGAAAATTTATGATGGCTCAATAGATGTAACTGTATACCCCTAAAGAATTTAAAATAAATCTGCGAAACTATATACTTTTAAAGGCTTTGTTACATAACTATATATTTCAGGGAATATAATTCTATACGATCTTTGGTTGTTGTTATTAATACACTTAACATTATTGTATTAATACGTTTTCTTGTCTGCTTCAGTAGCTTCTTCTTAATGGCTTTCTAACATATTGAAGCAAACAAAACGTATATTTAAGGTAAAAAATATCGTACGAAAGACTTATAAACCTTTTATTTCCATCAACTGAGAGTTTTGTAGCAGAAAATTGTATTTATTGTTATCAAATATTTTGCTACATGAAAGTTAAGATGTGATCTATATCGATTTGAACTTTGTTTGACTTGTTAAATACTTATTTACAGTGCATTTAATTTTTATACTTAACAAAGTATTTATAATGTATCTATGACTTTTGTAATTATCCTTTATAGAAACTTTTTTCTGATTGTTTGCTAAAATTTGATGATATTTTTGTTTCACTACCAAAAAATAATTAATTTCAAAAACAGTTATGTGAAATATTTATCAGATTATATAGAATAATGGACTCCAAATATTGTACTCATGAAATTGGCTGGACAAGAAATTCTCTCTCGGACAAGATCAGAAGACTGGCAAATATATATATATATAAAATTTCCTTTCTCAAATCTCCAATTAAACCTTTTCTCCATTATATAGCAACCCTGATTCTCTCTCTGAATTTAAAAATTATGAAGGAAGATAAAAATAATATTGTTAGTATATACTACATACTTTTAAATGCTAATAGTAATCAAATTATCACAATCGAGTAACATCCTTTCATTTCTCCCATATAAAATATATACTAATAACTTCAAATTTCAGCATTAAAATTTACCAATTCAAGCTTATTTGATGAAACAGTTGAGCATGATTCTTAGGATTTCCATATAATAGCTACTGAGATGCCTCGAAAAAGGAACAAACAACATCTATAACAGGTATAACAGTAAATCTCTCTTTTGCTTACAGAATTAATCACAATAGCTCTATTTTTACTGCTGAAGCTTTAGATGATCTGACTGTTTCAAACAAAAATCCGCTAATCTTATCTGATAGTCTCTCTGTTCTCCATGCTCTTCAAAATTATTCAATCAAATCACATAGTGTTATTCACAGATTAGCTAGCGAGATTTACATACAATCATATTATACAAATAAACTGATTTTACTTTGGACTCCAGGATACTATAACATACTATGGAATGAGCAAGCGGATTATCTCGCAAGATCTGTCACAGAGTCTAACGTTTACATCGACTGGATTGCCTCAGAAAACATCAGTAAAAAATATATCAAGAAAGATTTAAAAAAGCAAATGATAATTTTTATTCAAGAAAGTATTTTGAAAATTTGGGCAACATTACAAACATTGGCATCATCTCTAAATGGACAAACAATAGAAGAGAAGAAATTCTATGCACTCGAATTTTTAGCAAAATGATCATCATCCCAGGACTTCTTCAAAAATTCAATTTAACGGATAATGAAGTTTGCAGTTCTTGTAATTGTTTAAAGGACTTGGACTATATTTTATTTAGCTGCAATAGATATACTCACCCTCGAAATCATCTAAAATCTTTTCTCAAAATTGATCCTCGTTGCAATATCACCTTCAAAGAGTTAATGGAGAAAGCTATATCAAACAGATCAACATTCAGATTTTTTAATTAAAAGATGAATTATTTTGACATCAACTAACTTGTTTATACTCGTTAGTCTTTTATGGGATAATATCCTTTGTCGCTGCATATTCCACATAAAGATATTAACTGTAACTGATTAGCTACAAACAAAAAACTTGCACTTAGACATCGTAGTTCAAAAAGAAAAGAAAGAAATAAAGCTATTCTTTTGATTATATGTGTGTGCATATTTACTTTCTTGTTTTAAATGACTTTTAATAAGTTCTATTAAATCAATTAATCATTTTTAGGTTCAAATCATTCTTATTACATTCTAACAATTTCTTTAGTTTGTTTGCTTATTAGTTAAGTAATAAGAACAACGGCAAAAATAAAAATACTAATAATAAATGTGTGGGTAAATATTTGGAGGAGATTTTACCTTGTTGTGGTTAAAAATGTTGTTATAAATCATCACTCATATAAATAATTTATATATCAGAATCATTTTCAACATCATTGTTATCTTTCAATTGTTATTAAATTAGATCTCAATATCCTTATTTCTTCTTCTCTGTTGCATATCTTGATCCTGAAAGCCAACTAATTATAAGTAAAGCCATCTAAAGTTTTACATTTCTAACTTACAAGTAAAAAGTAGAGCTTTAAATTTAAAAATAGCTCAAAATTGTTTTTTTTTGTTTTTTAACCTACTGTAGTTCTGGAGATCTTACCTTATATATAAAAAAAGCTGTTATAAATTCTATCTGTATATTTAATTCTTTTTTTGTCGTAGAGTACAATTTTCTAAAAATTTGATCCATCCCAAAATAGCTTAGCAGCAGTATTGTAGAGAGTGGCTATTATGTTTACATTGCATGCTTATTACATTTACTTCCGTAAACATCCGATGTTATACATTGCTTGATAATTAAATATTATTACTTCTTCTATAACATTACTCTACCTGAACTGGTTTACTATTCAAATTCTCGTTTGGTTAAGAGATTAATGAATAAAAGGCCCTGGAAATTTGCTTATAATGTAATAGCGAATTGATCTAACGTGGGGAGGGCACGACTAAGGAAATTCATTTCGGGTCGAGACTTGGTGTAATAGTAGTACTCCTTTAGGGTGTTCAACCCTCAAAGTAATTCCTCCGAATGGACAGTCAATTTGGAGAAAATAGCCCTTGAAATTCATGCTTAGCTTTTATACAATTATGTTTTAATTTCCTCCAAAGACTCCGGGGCATGGTTGGGAGAACGCCTGGCTACTATGTGGGAGGTCAGGGTTCTATTCACGCGATGAACTTTTTTTTTTCAATTCATTTAATTACTTTTTCAAACTAAATAAATTTCTGAAAGGTTTATAAATATTAAATGATATTTTATGTAATTATTTTGCATTTTATAAAGTAAAAAAATTGAATTAATTTATTTTTTAAATTACTTTTTGTTAAATTATTTAAAATTATGATCATCAAATAAAATTATTATAAAAAAAAACAGCATTATTATTAAAAAATATTTTTAATAAAAATTATTATTTATAAAAATATTATTTAAATTATTATTAATTTATTATTAAAATTATTACTTATTACTAAAATTATTATTAATAAAAATATTTAAAATTATTATTAAAATTATTACTTATTACTAAAATTATTATTTATTTATTATTAAAATTATTTAAACAAATTTATTAAAAATATTTAAATAAATTTATTAAAATTACATAAATAAATTGATTAAAATTACATAAATAAATTTATTAAAATTAAATAAATTTATTAAAATTACATAAATATATTTATTAAAATTAAATAAATTTATTTTAAAAGGACTTATTAAATATTTTATAAAATTATAAAAAAATTAATAATATATAAAAAGACACATACTATTTTAATTATATTAATTACAAAATACTTTAATATAATAATAATATTTTTTACAAATTATTTCATATTACATATAATATTTTATTTATAGTATATTGTATTTCACATTATAAAACTGTTTGTAACTATTTTTTATGTAAAATATCATTTAATATTCATTAAATATTTTGTTATAAGTATTCTTTAGTATAATATAAAAATATATTTATGTATAAAATTTAATATAAATATTTATATAATTACAGTGTATTTTACTTTATAAAATACAAAATAATTACATAAAATATCATTTAATATTTTATAAATCTTTCATAAATAAATTTATTTAATTTGAAAAAATAATTAAATGAATTGGAAAAAAAAATATTTATCGCGTTAATAGAACCCTGACCTCCCACATAGTAATCAGGTGTTCTCCCAAACAGGCCACGTAGTCGTTGGAGGATATTAAACCTCAATTGTATACAAACTAAGCATGAATTTCGAAGGCTATTTTCTCCGAATTGACTGGCCATCCAGATGAATTACATTTAGGGTTGAACACCCTAAAGGAGTACTACTATTACACCAAGTCTCGACCCGAAATGAATTTCCTTAGTCATGCCCTCCCTTGTAAGTAAATATAATCCAAGAAATAGCAACCATGTTTTATATAAATGTGTTTGGCTTTAAATTGTACACGCTAATGTGTAATACGAGTTTAAATAACATGCCATCTTAAAGGATGACTTTCAATCAGAATAACCAAACGTACTAGTTTCGTGAAGCGAAACTGACAGATTTGACACTGATTCCATACATAAATAATCTTGGTCTTCAAAAATAAGATACAAAAAACAGTAAAATTAGTATACTTCGAAATGAAGAAAGGTTACAGCCACAAAATTTGCATGCGTACCTTGCAGTGAAATGCGAAAGCACACAGTTCCGCAGTAACATATTTGTATAACCACAAATAAGGAAGTGTAATGCGCGGTAGATATAAAATCAGGTTCATTTCAGCAGCAGCTATTTCTTTCATTGCATTGGATGTTAAATTTGTTTGGTGCTCTGTTCCAAATTTCTGAAAATGAGTCGGTGACGGCATTTGAGTGAAAACATAGGTGGTATGCAATCGGACAGATCCATTCTAGGGAATGACCGTAGGAGATTGCCGGAGCCTTAAATGTCAACCATTCGATCATTAACCGCTGTTGGAATCGGTATCAAATGAACGTAGTGTCACGAAGATCTGGTTGTGGACGTCCCAGGATTACAACCGCGCGCAAGGACATTATCGGTGTCTGAAGTTCAACCCGTCAACTTTCTTCGAGCTTGGTGACATCATCAAGAATAATGTTATCCTGTATATATATATATATATATAATCAATTGTTTTTAATGACTCCATGAGATGACCCTCAGTTCGGGTGCCATTGGTATCATGTCACAGAAGAGCTCGGCTACAGTGGGCTCAGGATCACATCGATTGATGCAAAACAGCAATGGGCCCATGTATTAACCAATGATTCTGTATAAACAAAGGTTTTCGACAGGTACGGGTATGAAGAACCCTAGGAACTCGATCTCAAGCTCATTATATCACTGAAAGACATATCTACAGTCATGCTGGTGTCATGGTTTGTAAAAGGATATCTGTTGGCGGCTTAACTGATCACCATGTTTTTCGTCCGAGTTCAGTGACAGCATTTATTTATCGGGATGTAATTCTCGACCCATATGCTCATCCACATCTGGCAGCCATGGGTCCTGATGCCTTGTTTATAGATGATAATGCAAGAGTAAGTAGAGTTCGTGTTGTCAGCTAATACCTGGAACTTGAAAGATTGACTCGAATAGAATGGTCAGCACGTTCATCCAACTCAAACCAAATAAAGGTTGTCTGGGACATGTTTGAGTGGTGTCTTTCTGTTCTGTGCAATCATTCCTGAAACCTAAATGACTTGACTAGATGTCTTCTTTGAGAATGGACACTGATCCCGCAAAGATGTCAGGTTGCTGCTAACGGAGGTAGATCCACCGATTGTCCGCTGGTGACTTGCACTTATGACGCATTTTAAGAATGCTGCTATTGACTCAACAACACCAACGTTTCCATTTGAAGTGGTGTCGGGCTAGACCTACGCGCCAGACGAAATGACATTGTTGTGTTTTGCTTCGATATTCCCGATCCTGCTACGACATTCACAGTCACTGGCCTTGAAGTTGTAACAGATTGAATCCAACCACAATTGCGGATTGTCACAATTCGCAGCAATGTGCCTTGAGGATTAGGAGCAACATTTCTTACACTAGCAGATCACTTGCTGGTCCGCTTTGGTGTCGCTATAAACGCTCAATGAAATGTGGATGGCGTGCAAATGACGCGGTAGCCCTATCTTTCCTTATCCCAATGCCATTTACTGGTTGAATAATGTGAGTGAGTGAGTGAAGATTAACGTCGCACTGTTCAGCTACACGAGGGCTTTTGGCGACGGACCACGTAATTTTGAACCATGGTCAAGTGACGTGGACGACACCTGAGCTGACAACCCCCTCTCCTAACTACCACACCACACCAACGGGAGGACGTTTCAGCTCTCGACAGATTTAGCGTGCATCGCTGCCCTACACGGCGGGTCTTTAGTGGTACTGGGCTCGAACTCGTGACAAAGCCAGCCACGATCCGATGCTTATACCACTCGGCTACCGCGGCCACTGAATAATGTGAAAAGGCTCATGACCCTTATTAGTCAGTAAATCAAACTAAGTGTCCAGGTATTTTTCAGGCCATCGGTGTGTGTGTCCCCAATCTTTCATCCATTAAATGCAATTGGGACGTGATTGGTTGTTTGCGTGCGCTACTGCCGCCGCTCTTGGCGAGTAAACTGTGGCAAATGGTTCGGAGCAACAACTTCATATTGTTAAAACCAGAAAACTAATAACTGAGGATTAGTTAAATAAACTAATAGCTGAGGATACCCGACAATCAGTCTTTTCGTTGTATTCTGTCTTAAATTCGTAGTGTGAGTGTATATTTACGTCGCACTATTATGCTGTACGAGGGGTGTTGGCGATGGACCTCGTATAATTAAGAACCATGGTTAAATGACGAGGAAGACACTTGAGCTGCCACACACCCCTCTCCTAACTTCCACACCACACCAATGAGAGGATATTCAAGCCTCAACATATTTAACATGCATCGGCTCCCTGTGCATGGCGGGTTTTTAGCGTCTCGAAAAAGGCTCGAACTCGTGACACATCGGCCACGATTCCGTAACCTTAACCACTTGGCTACCGCAGCCTTCTTAAATTTGTAGAATTTTAGTTAATTACTTGCTACTAGAAAAATAAGATTTATCTTTAATTGACAATAATTTCCAATAACTCAATATAAGATTACTTCTGAAAGTATACTCGACTTTACAGGTAGGAAATAATGAGTGCCATGTTAATGTTACAAAAAATAGAAATGAATATCAAATACAATTTGAATCCCCATCATTTGCTTAAAAATGCTTAGGGCCACCAGCAAGTTATTGAAATTTGCATGCAACCGTGGGTCAAGGCATGTGCGCATCCCCAGTGTAAGTAGATTTTAAAGAATTTTGAACATTTTTTGAAGGAACGCTATAACCCGTGCACTCAACTCACACCTGCACCTTCTTGGAAACTTTTTTAACTCATGGAAAGTAAAAATTAATGTAGATAAAACAATATCTGTACACTTCACCAGGAGAAGAAAACCAGTCACAGCGCCAACCCTCTATTCCACACAACTACACTGGTCTCAGAGCACGAAGTACCTAGGAGTACTCCTAGACAAAAATTTATCATGGAAACAACACATTTTATACGCGCGTGAAAAATTCCGGAATCTCTTGCGTTCAATTTACTCCTAAATTTGCCGGAATTCTCAAATGAATTTTTACAACAAAGTACTTCTCTACACTGCTATTTTGCGGCCCATCTTAACGTACGCTTCCCCTGTGTGGGGCTATGCAGCTAATTCAAACATTAAACTTTTAGAAAATGCTCAAAATGCTTTAATCAGGAATATAACTAAGGCATGTAGATACACTAAAAATAGAGATATTTACAAAGCTATTAACATTTATCCTTTTAAAAAATATATTCAAAAAATGGCAATTAAATTTTTTGATAATCTGCCAAATTCTAATAACTTAAGGGGACTTGGCACCCTTTGAGCAAACTTCTTTATTTACGTATTTAAAAATTATATTTTAACATTTTATACAATGTTTCTATTCAAGAAAATGTTACCAGATGAAAATTTTCATATATTATTCACACAATTTTAAAAATTAAAATTTTTTGAAGAAAATTGGGAAAATTTTAAAATCCTACTCCTTATGTAAAAATTAATTTTTTGACCTGAAATTTTTTTATAATATTCTTATAAATGTTCTTAACAACTTTAGGGATCAATTTTAGAATAACTTATTCGTTTTCGAGAAAAAAAAATAAAATGTTGATATACAGGCTAAAAATCAACGAAAAAGCCAACATGTCTTACATTTTATTTTTTTTAAAAAAAGTATTCAGTTTATAGCAAAAAGGATCCCTAATTACATGCTTTATTTTTAACACGCAGGAAAAAAATTGAAGTGATTGGTAAATAATTGTCGAAGGAGTAGCATTTTGAATGCACTAAGGTTTCGAAAAACAAACTGAGAAAAACCACTTTAAAGTTTATAATTCTGAAAAAATAACTATTATAAGCTTAATTAAACTTAAAATACCACTTTAAGATTTTACTTATACGTTTCTCTTTAAAATAATTGCATTTTCATATGTTTTCAACCCACACATTTTTATAAATGATCAACTTTTTAAGAGTACTAATTGCACAAGAAAACTCAAGAAAAACTTAAAAAAAAATTCTTTTTCTGTCACGACAGAAATTTTAGCTGTTCTTCTTCTTATAATATTAAAGTATTACATTTGTATGAAAAATATATCAGGGATAAGAACTGAAATTATAAAATTATTAATATAAAATGCCTTAATTTAAAAATTTTATATACACACATTTCACAAGGAAGAAAAATTACATTATTGTATTGCCTCGGAAATATTCTGCTTTTAATACTACACATTCTTTTTTATAGTTATTATTTCTATTTATAAAATAGATTTTTTTTATCATAACGCATTTTTTAGCTTTTTTTTCTAAAAAGGGGGTGTGGCTGAATTGCCTAATTTGTTTTCAAATGAAGTTTTAGTCAACTTCTAACTTTCCGACATGCACAAGTGATATATCAATCGAAAGATAATAATGCAAAGAATAAGATTAAATGAAAATAGAAAAACCGATAGGTTTGTGATTTTTAGGGTACAAAGTCCCCTTAAATGTCTTAAATCTTGAAAATTACAATCCCAATGTCAACACTAAGAGGCACAGAAGAATACTTCTGGACTCGTATAATCCCCCTAGTAATTAATTGCGTCATTCCCCTCGTGGCTAATGACCATTTTCTTATTTGTCATTTTACTTTCTCATGTTTCCTTTCTTAATTTTAAAATATTCTCAAGCACTACACAGGCAAGCACTTTTTTCCAATCAATTTCTGTTCCATAACTTCAAGGCAGCGAATAGAGTGTTAACTCACTGATTCTTTTAGTCCACTAATCAGGAAGCTCCCTCTCAATCCGGGCCTCTCCACTTCAAGGCCCAAATACGTTTTGATTTGGGACGGAGGAACGCTTCACGTTTCATTTCCCAAAGATGTCAAGCTTTCTTTCTTTTTTGAGGGAAAATACTCGGGCTATTTGAAATATGCTTAATTCAAAGTAATTTCTGACTGATGGTGTCACTGATTTACCTTAGAAAATGTAATAATTTCAAAGACACGTGTAAAAATAACTTTCTGGGATACTTCTTGGTTGACGATCATTATAAATGTTGATTTCTACAAGTGAGAAATATATTCCTTTTTTTTGAAAGGTTGGAAGGATTCAAAACTTTGGATATTCTTTCTGGCTAATAATTAGTAAATCAATATATATAATAAAAGGAGTAGAAATTAGTGAAATATTTGGTTTCATTATCCTTGAGTTGTGGCCATTTTCTTGCTTTATATTAAAATGAATTGAATTTGAATGAATTAGTCATCTACACTGGTGTGCAAAAATTAAGGACGAGACGGTTTTTTCAATATAACTTTGTACAAAAGCTTTCCAAATCAACACATTTAATACCGTAAGATCCCCAATACGTAAGGACATGTGTAATATGTAAGCAACACTTACTAAAAGAGAAATCAGAGGGATAAAAAGAAGCTTGATTGAAAAAGTAGCATGGAGCGCAATGCGACTGAAGGCCGAAACATCCCTGTGATGGGTGTCCAGCAAGAAACATCCGGTCTTTAGTAGGGGATATGATCTCCCCTGACTGCTAGGCAGGTTTCATGCCATGCTGAGAATGAGGGTGTCAATGAGTTGTTGAGGCATGGTTGCCCATTCGTCTTGCAGCGCCAATCGAAGCTCCCGAATCGTTACTGGTGGTAAGGTACGAGCTGCCAAGCGTCTGCCTAGAAAATCCCATACATGCTCGATGGGATTGAGATCCGGAGATCGTGCCGGCCAATCCATACGTTCAATATCCTCACTCTCTAAGAGCTGTTCGGCAGCTACTGTGCGATGACATGGTGCATTGTCGTCCATGAAAAGGAACTGCAGACCCATAGCGCCTCTAAAAAGACGCACATATGGAAGAAGAATCTCGTTACAATAACGGGTCCCGTTGACTGAACCTGCGTCGAAGATGTGAAGGTCTGCACGACTACCAAGCATGATGCCTCCCCAAACGAGAACACCGCGACCTCCATACCTGTCCCTTTCAATGATGTTCGAGGGATGATTGCGGCTTCCCCGCTCTCTCCAGATGAGTATGCGATGAGAATCGCTACTCAAACTGAATCTGCTCTCATCTGTAAAGAGTACTCGTCCCCATTCATTGTCTCTCCAATTCCGGTGTTCCCGGCACCACAGAGAACGCCTTCTCCGATGGGCAGGCGTTAAAGGTACACACCGTACAGGGCGTAGTGCAAACAGACCACCACCGTGCAGTCTTCTGGCCACGGTAAAACGCGATATCGGTCGTCCAGTCGCCTGTGTCGTCTGTCTAGCGATTTCTCCCGCTGTCTGCCGCCTGTTTCTTCTGGCCTGTAAGACAATGTACCGGTCATCTGCGGGTGTGGTTCCTCGTGGACGACAACTACTGAACCCCCGGTAGCTGTTCCTGTAGTTTGAAATTGTCTCCAAAGTCGTGAAACGATGCTGTGAGCAATTCCGAACTCTGCAGCCACACTTGTCACACTGCGGCCTTCCTCCAACTTCTCCCAATGATTCGACCTCGGGTAAAAGCATCCAGATGTCGTCTAACAGATTAATTATTCGCCATTTCTCGCTGAGGCAACAACTCGGTGTGATTTTAACTGCTATACGGCGTGCAATCTCTTTGCCAGAAATACTGATCTTACACCGACAACATGCTTTATACTACTCAGACACTCCCCCATTACGTCTACCTGCATATCTGCGCATGTGCTACCGTACATCACCTTACTTAATCTCCTGATTGGTCTTTCTGTCCACTCTGCCTCTTCGTTCAGCTGATATGCTAATTTTTCGACTTCGTCCTTAATTTTTGCACACCAGTGTATTTTTTGCAATATATTTATTCCATTCCCTACGGTCCTTTTTAAAAACTATTTGTTTTTCCTAAGTTAACATCATATTTAGACTGCAGAAGGGCTTTTGTATCTTCTAACCTCTTTAAACGAGAAAGATGACTGCTATGCCTTAAGGGCTGAGTTCAAATTCCTGAGAAGGCATGGATGTCTTTAAATGTATAGTGCTTTTACGGCATGAGAGTACTCTAAATAGCCATCGAGCTGCAAGTCTTCTTGTGAGGTTTGTGGAAAGGGAAGAAAGGTGGGAGGGCCCTGACCACCTCCACGGTGTTCTCTTTTAAAATTGAGGTGGAACCGAGCCAAATTGTGCAGTCACCTGTATGTTGCTCAAAAACTACAGGTGACGACAGACATACATCTAGCCCTTTGCGGTGATGAATTTCGCGGGGCTCGATCCGACACCGTTAGACAGGTGGCATTAGCAACAACAAAAACAGACAACATTTGCTTCAGTATGATGTCTTACTGTAATACCTTACTCCTCAAATTTTCATACATCACCACGTGTGACAATTTTAGAACCCAATAGAAATATATAGTGCATTCACCACATCACATCTCACGAAGGTCTTGAATGAAAATGAACTTTCAGTTTGCTGTTCACCGGTCATCAGGCAGCCATTTTATCATAAATCGCAAACTTTTTCGTGGAATTTATAAAAATTAAAAAAAAAATATTAGAATAATCCATTGAGTTAATTGTAGTACATTGCTTTTGACATTTAAAGAACCTGTTACTTAGGCATTGAATGTTTATTTATTAATTTCGCATTATTTTTGCCCACGCAAATTATTTATTTGCTTAAACAAGGTCGCATGAGGAATCTTGGGGAAGATTTCTTAATTCCAATTCATGATTACTTTTAATGTGTGAATCACCTAACTTTACAAACTTCTACATTATATTAAATGAAAGTTTTGAACTTAGTTGAGTTAAGCTTACAGCAGTCCCATTACTTCGAACAACGGTAAATAATTCTATCCCAATATTCTATATATCTTAGGTATTGGGCCGGGACATCAAAAATACAGAGACGTGGAATAGATTTACGGATAAATCTATTGAGAGAAAGAGAGAGAGAGAGAGACAGAGAGAAATTAGTTTTTCGTTCTTTGTGTGTTGAAATAATTTACTAGACCATAGTTTCATCAGAGTGGCGAATCACGTTGATGTGGTGTGGATGTGAAAAAGAATAAGGGGCAGTTAAAGTATCGTCCTCGTCATCTGACTATGGTTGAAAATTACGAAGCAGACAGCGTATCTGAAAAAAACACCCTAGGCCTTTGTGTTTTGCATAGGCCACGCTGGTATATAATAATCATTGTCTGCCGACCACGAAGCTCGTGACCCTATCGAGGCCAAGATTACCATGATCTTGAATTGCTATTGCCTTTTTTTTTTATCAAGAAAAGAAGTTGGATGCCATACGCCCGTGTGTATAAAAATCCTTCAGCAGTTTGTGTGTAAGTCACCACTTAATTTATATTTTATCTCTTTCCTACCCCATGTAAAAGAGAAAAAAAATCTCGAAGCTTGGGTTAAAATTTTTACAATTCAAAAGTGATCAAATTTCGAGATCGTCCGTGACGAGGATTGCCAAGGCCAGTTTCCTACTCACCCTCTGGCATTTTTATTGCATTTGAAGAAAAAAAACTCCACCCTCTCTACTTCCCGATCCCTCTTCCTCCAATCTCTCACGTTTCAAAGTACTCAACTCAAGGAAATTAGATTGTCCATAACTCCCATTTCCAGGGACATTTACATGCGCACTTTACAGAGCTCTGCCCATTTCGGCGCGCCGAAGAACCTGATGAATAGATCGCACGTCGTTTGCGTAAAATTCCGGTGTCGTTATATACCTCTCCTATCGAGCCAGAGTGTTATCTATACCTTTTACCTCTCGCTACGCCTAGCATTACGAGTGCATAAATTTCGATACGGCAAAACACGAATGAAACTATTTTATCGTCTTTCGAATTTTCTACAGGATATAGATTTTGAGTACTTTCTCGTGCTCCCAGCCATCTGTCACTCCGTAGACGATACGTATTTTAATTTCGATTCAATGCCCCTAATAAGAGTTTTGGTTCCTAGGGCAATAAAATTACGGGGTTCGAGAAATGTGACTGCCTGGCAAAGGTGGAAAATTTTAATGTATTTCTCGCTTTATGAGTTGTAGATTACGTTCACTAGTAGGAAGTCGCTAACAGCCACAAATGAGCTGTCATCACTTAATCTGTTTGGATATGATCTCGGATTTCAGTGAAAGCAGGCGTGACGGATGTGATGGAATTATATTGCATGGGAAGTGTCTAAATTTCTTTATGAGCTTATGAGTAGTTAATGACACCATAGGTAAAAATTAACAATTTTATTCTACTTGCTATTTGGGGAGTTTAGACAACCTCACGGTTCTAACTGAGAGTATATATTTAGTATATAAAAATATCATTTATCGCAAAATTGATTTTATTTTACTAAATTCCTTTAGACCCATGAAAAAGCATTTTCACTCCCCAGGTGTACACATTTATGAGGAATTGAGAGTTGAAAATGATCAATCAGCTTAACGAAGTGAAGAGCGATGTAAATGTTATGAATTTGCAAGAAGAAATGAATCAATAAGTAAATGTCCAATAAAAACTGGATATATAAAATAAATTTTAAAAAAAGTACACGTAAATCACATATTGTAATGTAGATATAAATCGAAAACTTGTGATCGCAAAAAACATTAATTTCAGGTAAAAATATTTTTTATAATAATGTGCTAATCACACACAGTTCTTTAAATTATTTAAATACATTATTAAAATATTTTCAAAAAAGAAAAGAAAAATCTTTCAAATTATTAGGATGTTACAAATCATTCCCATGCCTAAAAAATAAGCAAGAGCTACATATTTAATGGAGGCTAAATATTTCGTACTAAAATTATATGGAAGCGATTGCTGACAGTACAGATCAACTTTGAAAAGATGCCACCAATTTACAAGGAAATTTAACAGAAAATAATAATTATAAGTTCATCATCCTTTTCACAATGAAATATTACCATATGTTAATATAAATACTATGTGTCTGATGCTTTACAAAAAGTGAAATACGAAAAAATTTTAAGAAATACAATTAATTATTTCAGTTAGCAATTAACTATCCATATGTTGAAGTCTGATAAATATGAAATACTCAGGCTGAGAATGTGTAACATTGTTCAAAATTAAGATAATTTTCCCTTTTGGCTGATTATCTCTGGAAGTATTACGCAGATTTCGACGAAATATTATATACAATGAGATTGGTTTTATACACATGCATGATCGTGTTTACGGCTCGTCAGTGTAGAAAAGTCTAAAATAGAGGTTACAAGATGGAGCAGGAAAATGGATTAACAGAAGTATGGTCACCCTTATATATATAGTTATTCAGCTTTCTCAACGTAAATTTAGGGTGAAAATGAGACAATTTTTGAATCCCTAATGTAATTGGAACCACTCCTTCAGCAACTCTGTTTATAGATTCTGAAAGGGTAAAGGCGGAGATGCAGTTGTCATCTCTAGAGCACCACAAACATTTTCTATAAGTTTGGGGTCTGACAATCTGGTTTGCCAATCCATTCGAAAAACATCCTCACTTTTCCGAAATTCGTCGCCCAGAAAAGCCCTGTGTAGATGAGTATTGTCACTCATAAAACTAAAACTAACTGTATTCCTCAAATGGGGGGAAAAGAGCTCCCAGATTTCAACCTTATGCCTCACAGCAGTCACATGTTCGGAGACTTTACGTTGGATCTTACAGTCTAATAAAAAAAAGTTCTTTTTTTTATTAGACTGTAAGATCCAACGTAAAGTCTCTCTCCGATCATGTTATTAAACAAACCTCCGTTGCCATACCAATCCCTCGATATTGGAAGACATGCAGCGTATTCTTCGTTCTCTGCAGTAGACTTATTGGAAATCAAAGGTTAGGCTACATTTGGAGTCATAAATGGATATAAAAAGTCTTTTTTATCCATTGTCGATGCACTACTCGTACACTATCTGGTCAAACGTATCCGGACACCCAGTGGTATGGACTTAGAGCATACTGAGGCACATATTAATATGATGTTGGTCCCCCTTTTGCATGGATGACAGCCTGCAGACGTATGGAAAGACATTCCACCAATTTTTGATAGGTGACCATAGGAATTGCCTTCCAGGCGTCCATCACAGCTGAAGTGAGTGCTTGCAGTAAAGATGGTCGATTTGGCTGGCTACGTAATCTGCGCTCTAATTCATCCCAAAGGTGTTCTATGGGATTTAGATCGGGGCTCTGAGAAGGCCAGCCCATTTTTTGAACACCCATTTCGTCAAACCACGTCTGTTCAAGCCTCGATGTGTGAATGGAGTGGTTAACCTGCTGGAAGAGAAATGGGCATTCTACGAAATATTGGCATAGAGTTCGGAGAGCAGCATTGTCCAGAATGCCCACGTACATCTCAGAGTTCATGTTTCCGATCACAGGAACTAACGGACCCAGGACAAACCACGAGACACACTCCCACACCATTATGCTTCCACCACCAAACTTAACAGTCGGCACAATGCAGTCACTAAAGAAACGTTCGCCGGGCATCCGCCAAACCCAGACGCGTCCATCCGACTGCCAGACTGTAAAGCGAGATTCATCACTCAAACAACAGTTTTCCCCATGTTCACAGTCCAATGACGGTGAGCTCTACACCATTGCAATCGATACTTCGCATTTTTTGGAGTGATGTTTGGCTTGTGAGCGGCTGCACGATCATAGAATCCCAAGTTTTTTAACTCTCGACTCAGTCCTGCTGCTAACACTAATTCCCGATGAACTTTGGAACTCCTGAGAAACGAAAGAGGACTTGCGATTTTGTTTCATTACCCTTTTCAGAGTGGCTGCGTTCACCAAGTATTTTCGGCCTACCGGTTCGTTTTTCTGCCGTTTCACTGCCTCGACGTTTCCACTTCACAATTACATCACTCACAGTAGATTTAGGCTTCGGTAGAATGTCCGCAATCTCACGAACTGATTTCACACAAAGGTGGCATGGCAGCGGTAGCAGAGTGGTATAGGTATCGGACCGTGGCTTGCCTTGTCACGAGTTCGAGTCCAGTACCATTAAAGACCCGCCGTGTAGGGCAGCGATGCACGTTAAATCTGTCGAGAGCTGAAACGTCCTCCCGTTGGTGTGGTAGTTAGGAGAGGGGGTGCCAGCTCAGGTGTCGTCCACGTCACTTGACCATATTTCAAAATTACGTGGTCCGTCGCCAAAAGCCCTCGTGTAGCTGAACAGTGCGACGTTAATCTTCACTCACTCACTCACAAACGCATAAATACAATCTGACAAACCACTACCAACACTTTTGCAGCTTTCAATTACGTATCAAATTACGTCACTCGCCAGAACCACATTTTTAAGGGGTGTCCGGATACTTTTGGCCAGATAGTGTATGTTAAACTGGCTGTTTGGTGTGCAGAAGAGCGTGGGGCACAAATAGCAGATCTCCTTGCTGGCAGACCTGTAGCTGTTTGTGAAAATTGTAACACTTGAAACTTGGATGCCTGTGACTGCATGAAATTCATGAGATCGCTGAAAAGTTGTGGCACTCGTGTTACGTCTTGCTGTAATGGACAATATCGACCAGCGTTGATCCTCGAGGATTTTGGGCGACTTTTTTCTTGCCTTTTTTCTCTACGCGCATCCGATCTCATTATTATCTGTTTTCTTAAGTTTTTGTTAATCTGCTTCCTACAATGTAAGGCGTTACATTAAACTATATAATGAATATTAGCGTCCCCAAAAGTTAGTTTTATTAACGCCGCGTATGTAATGTTTTAAGAGTGACTTCATAATTTATTGTTAAAAAAGAATTAATATTAAGAAACTATTGAAATATTTTTGAGTAGTGATACATTTAAAGAGAAGACTTCCAAGGTATATTCGTTTTTTTAATAAGTGACATGTAGGGGGAAATCAGAATTGACTAAACTAATTTGACTACTACGCAGAAATTTTAGATTAGCGAGTCAATCTATCATTTATCTACTATATACGAAGCTTTCCATAGAAAAATGACATTTTGCGGTCAATGGAGGCGGATAGTTTGGATTAAAAACACCTCGAAATAAATACCCTATCTTATCTTTATAGCCCATTCACAATTCAATATTTATTATATTAGATTATACACCTGTTTTATTACATGAGGATCCGACTAAGCAGGGTTTCCAGTCCTCCTGTGGGATTTCTTACCATACTTTAATTTACGAGAAAGATCAGCGCAATACAGGGACGGTAGGAGACGTTTCCTCATAAGAGTCCAAACGTGTTTTATTAGGGAGAGGTACGGTGATCCCACCAGCCAGGGAAGTATTGGAGAAGCACGAAGACAAACAGTGGAATGGCGTTTCGTGTACGGTCAGGCGTTATTGATATCGAAGTTTAAGAAACATTTGCATTGACAATAAGTTAAGAAACATTGACCAGTGTTGTATTTATAATATTTAACATGTCTCCTGTCCTGGTGCTACTGAAGACCCACCGTGTAGAGCGTCTCATGCATGTTAAATCTGCCGTGGCCCAAAGTCTTCACGTTGCTGGGCTGTAGACGTCTGGAGAGTGGGGTTCCAGCTCGTCACTTGATCGAGGTTCAAAATTAAGGGATCCATTGCCTCTCGACCTAGCGTTGCTTTAAAGGGCGACGTTGATACAAATTAAATCAAATCAAAAGTTGAGGATTATTTAAAATTTTACATACTATAAGAGTTTTTTTAGTGAAGAATTTAGGAATATATGATAATGAATTCCTTCTGTTACGTATATGTATTTTTTGTATTCGTGGATACTTTTTTCCGAAAAATTTCCCTTAAAGTACGTTGTATTAAAAAGATGCACAGTTTTAGTCAATATGTGTGTCAAAATTTGATGGTATTACGATTATTTTAGTCGAATAATTTGAAATTTAAAATACGCAAATCAAATTTAGAAAAAAAAGGTTTTACTAACGCAATCTTTTAAAATTACTAAAATATCGAAACAATATCCCATAATTTATGCTTCGATTAAAATTAAAATTTTATTCTATTTTTACTTAATGTCTTTATTTTATTAAGTAATGATCATTATAGGTATTAATAATGAAAAACATATTTCAATTATGAATTTTAAATATTCAATTAAAGTTAATTATGTAAATGTGCATAAACTACTGGCAATTTTGAAAATCTGTATGCGACAGAAATGAAGAGTAATTTTTTGTACACTCTCAGCGTGTTTAATTTATTAAAAATTGCCATAAAATCTTTAAGTCTCATGTTTATAGGTTGGACAGACTTATTAAATATTATTTAAAAAAGAGAGTATTTGCATTAAAAGATAATTACTCTCTCTCTGGTTAAATATGAATTTTCAATAAAACAGAAACATTTTTTTTTCAGGCTACTCTACAAAATTTTTGTAAATTTTGTAGAAAAAAATTGAAATTGCTATTGGCTGAGAAAAAACATTAAATTTTTCCACCATATTCCAACAAAACATGTTTTAAAAATATTTATTTGTATTAAAAAAAATCAGAAATTGTGAAATATAGGTAAATTTTTATCTAATTATTATTTAATATATTGGATTAAAGATAAAAATGTACAAGTATAGGCCAGAAAAAGAAAGAATTTGTTTTAAATAATCCGTAAAAGTAGTTTTGTTGCCTGTATCTGCATACTTGGCGAGTGAGTGAATATTAACGTCGTACTGCTCAGCTACTGGAGAGCTTTTGCGATGAACTTCGTACTTTTGAACCACGGTCAGGTGAAGAGGACGACACCTGAGCCAGCACCCCCTCTCCTAGCTACCACAACACACCAACGGGAAGACGTTTGAAATTTCGACAGATTTAACGTGCAACGCGCTCCACTACACGCGGCGGATCTTCTGCGGTACTAAGTTCGAACTCGTAACACGCCATCCACGAGTCCGGTACCTTGACCTCTAGGCTACCACGGCCACTCCACATACTTGGGGCATAAAGCGCAATAGTGAGCGAGCGAATATTTATGTCGCACTGTTCAACTAGTCGAGGGCTTTTGGCGACATACCCCGTAATTTTGTTTGTTTGTTTTTCCAACAGGCTACGTATTAGCAACAGAGTCTTTGCAGAGACGGAAAGTCTCTAAGAGTGGATTTCATTTCATTGGTGGCCCCATTTAGTGGCGGCTTCCGCTACCAAATTGTGACGTTTGAATTTCATTCAATTCAAACTAGCGTTGGATGCTAAATATTGCCGTGATTTAATTTTACGGAGAGTATCAGAGCCAAATTGATACTCAAAGGAGCTTTTACTTGCCCGCTTAATCATATGACATGCGTGCCTACGATTTTCGAATACAGAAAATCTATCGACTCCAGCCAGGGTCGAACCCGCATCCTTAGGCTTACAAAGCAGGTACGTTACCTCTAAGTCAAGGGGCCGACAAATATTAGCAGTAGATTGTAAGCAGTAGTAGTGGTACGTAAAATTTAAGTATTTGTTGTTAATTAATTTTATCAATTAATGCTAATTATTTATTCAATAATTTATTTTTGATAGTTTTTTTTGTTTCCGACTATCGACAAAATCAGAAGAATATGCTTAGCGGCGTATTGGGTATGTTACGAGAATGGTGGTTTTTCGAACCTGGAACCCCTCTCCCCTTTGAAAAATTCCTGTTACGCCAACATCTTTGAAATTCAAGGGATAAGTAAGTTGATTGTGCCAGTAACAGATGCAAAACCTGATAGGATATGTTGTTTCTCAAGTGACATGCTCTTTGAGATATGTTATATGAAACACGTTTCCACTGGACATGGTGGTAGATACCGCATGATAAAAGAACTAAAAATCGTCGATATAAAACATTACTCAGAATGACATAAAGCTGTTTTTGAACATTCTCAACAAAAACGAAATATAGGAAAGAAAGGTATCGTGTTTAAGCCCATGGTGTTTCCACATCTGAATTGAAGATGTCAAGTAGATCTAATATAGATTTTCAGTCTCAAACTTATGAAACTATAAATTAATTTTAGTTTACCAGGATCATTTGACGAAGTTTGTGGTTGTAAGACCTCTCCAAACAAAAGAATGGAAGAACTCGCAATGTACTTGCTCGATATATTTTTATTATTTGGTGCCTTATGTGTACTGCAATCTGACAATGGAAGGGAGTTCTGCAATAAACTTATAGACGACTTGAAAAAAAATATTGGCTGGAACTCAAGATCGTACATGGCAAACCTAGACATAGTTAGAGTCAAGGTAGCTTTGAGAGGGTTAATCAAGATGTCGAAAACATGTTAATAATTTGGATGCAAGACAACTAATCTACTTAATGGAGTCATAGCCTTAAAATTATTCAGTTCATAAAATACAGGGCACCTCATTCTAGTATAAAGAGAGCACCTTACGAGGCTATGTTTAGCTGTGCTCCTAGAGTTGGACTCTATCCACAACTCCTATTCCAAAATAACTGTTTAATACAGTACAGAATGAACATCAGTTTGAAAATGCCTTAATAACTCTAACTGCATGTTTCAAACGTAAATATGACACTGCTTATGCCAAAGAAGCATCTTTGAAACTGTAGAAGTGCCTTTCAAGCGTTATGAAGAAACACCTCCGAATAAGATTGTAAAACTGTGCGTCGTGTGTTCAAAAAAATTGTGAAGACAGCTTATTTTGCTGTAAATACGAGCAGCCAACCCATGTCTTATGTTAAGAAGTTTGTTACACAGAAGATAACAGAAAATCTGTATCTTGTGTCTAAATAAAATAAATATCGAGAAAGAAAGACAAGGAGCTAAAGAATGTTTGGAAATTCAAGCTACGAAAATGAAATTACTATCTGGCAAATCTTATTCTGAGACATCTGTAGACATTGTAGTTCGTATTCCAGTTCCTGAAGTTGATAGAGGAAGAGGAGACGCTAGACCCGTTTTAGCTGTCGTTATGGAAAATACTGAGGAAGGATTTTTCCGATTAGGAACAAGAGATGGCTGAATAAAGCTAGGTCTCAGTTCAGTTTTTGTGAGCGAGAAATAATTTCCATTGAATGTTCCAAATATTGACACAACGCTTCAATCTGTTGCAACAGCTCCGAGTTTCGGCATTGGACAAGGATTTAAATGTACTCGTGTAAAAAAAATGTATAATAGTAAAAAGTGTGCTTGTGTTTCAAAAATAATATGTCATGCAATATTAAAAATGTTATCACAGCAATCCTTGCGCTAATAAATAATGAAAAGTAAAATAAAGATATTTCATAAAATTTAAATTAATATTTTCTCACATTTTTGTTTGAAAAAGTTTACACAATGTTGTTATGAAAACCAACAGTTATTCTTCCCAGCATGTATTTTTTTGGTAATATTTAAATGTAACTATTTCTGTAAGATATTACTTTTTTCCCTTTCTGTGTAACTAATGTTAACAATATGAGCAATAATAAATTATATCATCAGCTTTGCCTTATTTTTAATCAATTAATCTTCCGCAATAAGGATAAAATGTATTTTTCGAGAGATTTTCGCTATTTATGAACAATTAATTTATAAAATAGCTTTGAAATTGATTATTTTCCACTTTAACGGTCTATCATTTTTTAGTTATTTCATAGAATGACTTGATAAAGTATGAAATTTTCATCTATTATATACTTTAATTGACTAGTCTAATTATTTCATGAAATGCCTAGTTATTCTATGAATAACTCTGAACTACACATTTTAACCGTAACATAACTTGCTCACAAAAGTAAGTGTGCAACTCATAGCTTAAGTGAAAAAGCTCTAGTTCTCAAATAAATATAAGAAAAAAATATTATTTTAGAGAGTGTTGTTTATAGCTTCTGATTCAAGTCAGGAAGTAATGGAAAAATAAACCAAATCATTATATTTTAAAATCTTTAAGAATAATTTTGTTAGCTACCAGTAGAAATTTAAATCACAAAAGTATGAATGTACTATGAATTTTTGACTTTTAAATAGACTGCATGAAACTTTTGGAGTGATTTTTCGTATTTCAGTGATAAGTTTAGAAGTTCTGCTACAAAACTTGTTAGTTTGAGCTTTAAGTACATCAATAATTCACCAATGCCTCCACGTGGAAAAGAATTATCAAAATATCTAATGGATGCAATAATAAAGCTCTATAAGGAAAGCAAGTCCCGGAGACAAATCACTAAAATCATAGGCAAAAGTCCTGCAACAGTGCAAAAAATCATTGAAAAGTTCCAGGCTGAGGGAAATACTCTAAACAAGCCAAGAACAGGGCGACCGCCCATTTTCATGGATAGAAAAAGGTGAATTATTGTTGGAATTGTGAAAAAAAATCCGAAGAGAGAGAGAGAGAGAGATTAGCGCACCAAAATTGACAACTGATGTGAAAAACAATTTTGCGAAGTCATGCAATCCTGAAACAATTCGCCGTGTGTTACGGAAGGCAAGATACCATGGTCGAAATATGCGAAGAAAACCATTTGTTAACAAAGTGAATCGCAAAAAGAGAATAGATTTTGCAAAAAAGAAAATGAAAATCAGGACAGAAATTTTTGGAATTCCGTGACTTTTCGGAAGAAAGTAAATTCAACATCCACGGGTCAGATGGACACCAAAAAGTTTGGAGAAAGCAAATGCAGCTCTAGAACCAAAGAACATGAGAGGAACTGTAAAACACGTTGGTGGTTCGATTATGGTTTGGGGTTGCATGGCAGCAACTGGAGTAGGAAATATAGTTATAATCGACGGAATAATGAATCAATATAGCTATTTGAATATTTTAAAGAATAATCTAAGCCAAAGTGCTTCTAAATAGGGACTCGATGAATCCTTCCCTTTCCAACAAGATAATGATCCCAAACATACTGCTCGGGTTGTTCGGAAATGACTGCTGTATAACGTGTGAAAACAGGTAAAAACCCCACCGCAGTCACCTGATCTTAATCCCATTGAACACTTGTGGGATTATCTCGATCGACAAATTAGAAAGCAAGAGATGAGCAAGAGCAAGAGTTTCAAAACTAAGAATGATTTAAAAAAAAGCCCTTTTGGAGGAGTGGCAGAAAATACCATCTTCTGTCACTTAAAATTTAATAAAATCAGTGCCATCTAGATTGAGAGCTGTTATTAAGGCCAAAGGCTATCCAACAAATTACTAATTTTTTTGAAAAATTGTAAAATGTGCAATATTAATCTCTGTTTTTGTTTGCATACTTGCTTTTATGATGTAAATTACATTCTAAGTTAAGCTCATCTTGCTAATTAAATATTTGTATTTTTTAAATATTGTTCATTTTGTAATTAAGCTCGATTTTGCTGTAATTGAAATAAATCGTTAATTTGAAAACTCTAATATTGTAGGTCTGTTTTTTTTCATAGGACATCATCACATACACTCTGCATACTTACTTTTGTGACTAAGTGTATACATAGATTAAATGAAAAAAAATTACGGGATTTCACAAAGTTTAGTATAAAACCTAATATTTTATATTTGAATAGGAAGGAATATATATATTGGTTTTCGAAAGAAATTGCCTCTGAGATACTTGTACGTTTGTAATCATAAATGAAAGTGAATGTCTTGTATTGTGTGTTTATGTGGATGACATTGCACTATTTAGTAATAATACTGTACTATTTGTGTGTGATAGCCTTATTCAAAAATTGAATACTGTCTTTGAACTTAAAAGAAACTATTGTTTATGAAAAATTTCTTAAACGAATTCAAAGTTGAAATGTGTAAATCTGAAAATATTGCTTTTGTTTAGTTGAATGTATACATACAAATATTTTTTAGAAACATATTTTAAATATTATTAAAATTCATATATCTAGATAATCGAACTCATCCTGACATATATTTTGCTGTAAATTATTTATCACAATTTTGTCAAAAATGGTTGCAGAAACATTTTAAGAAAATATTCAGGTGTCTTACTGGCACTAAGAGAAAAAAAAAATCTTATAAGTAGCAATAAATTTGAATGCTTAAACGCTAGCTGGGGAAATCCAGCAAAAAGAAAAAAATTCTAGTAGTATTTTAATTCTAAGAAATTCATTAGCAACTTAGAAGTGTAATAAACAAAGATTTGTATGTTTATCAACTTTTTCTCTCGGAAAAATTTATTATGAATGTGTTGTGGGCCCGAGAGATATTTTGCATGAGTTTCGTTTTTATATATATATAAATTAATGTGTTATTTATTTTGATAGCAAGTCAGAGCTATCGACTAGTTGAACAGTGCAGTCTTCAACCCAAATTAGAAATGTGAATTTAAGATTTTTTTGATAAAGATCTAATTACTGGTAGTGAGATGCAGAATAATTTTTGTACCAACTGATGAAATTAGTTCTGATTTTTTAACAAAGCCTGCTATTTATGGCTAAATTAACGTTTTATTGCTGTAAAATTTGATTGTTGTATTCAAAAATCGCAAGAGAGTATTATATATGTATTTTTTCCCACTGCGAAATCATAGATTTTGATTTAATTTCTCAAACTATTATACGAGTATATTAAATATTTTATACATTGAGAGAAACACCTATTTTTTCTTAGAAAATATCGTGATATGTGCGTTAAATAAGACTAGGCCTTAAATCCTGATCTGGTGAGATGGGTTTTGAAAATTTGAGATAACAGTTCAGGCGTTATTTTCGTCTTTCTTAGGTTGACTTTAACATTATGCCGAATGAAAAAAAACCACAGAACAATCCCCTTTTTCTGTAACATTTAATAGAAAAAGGCAAAAAATCACTGTCTGGATATATTTTATTCTGGAAGGCTTGAGGTGGCTTAAAAAGTTCAAACAGTAAAAAAATTACCATAAACCAGAAGAAGAGTATGATTCTCCCACATAATTCATTTGAAGAGAAAGGCGTAGTGATTGGGCAAAATCAGGATTTTTTATGTATCAAAGAATGCTCAGCTTTTTCTTATGTTAACATCTATTTTGAGCAAAAATTGGCCATAGACATATATAAAAATTTGAAAGTTATTTTCATGCATTATTTTAAAAAGATTTAAAGCTAAATTATACATTTGAATGTTTACTCTTTTTTGGATATCTTTTTTTTTTAAATTAAAACCAGGAATTATAATAACACTTTCACAAGTCTTTTATTATTAAAATTTCTTTGCCCGCTAACTGTTTCAAATTCATAAGATATACAAATATTTCTAAAATTCTTATGCATCTTTTCTAACACTATTAAATTTCACAATAGATGTCTTTGAATTCTATGACTGACATACATTAACAATCACGTTTCTATATTTCCTAATTTCCACTGTGTGCTTAAAATTTCTACAAAATTTACTATTAAAGAAAAATCCTATTTTGGAATGAAATGATCGATCTAATAAAAGAACAACCATTGCTTTACATGTGCAATATTTTGAATGCCCTTTTTTCTCCTGAATAATTGCATAAAGAATATTTAAAATTTTAAAATCTTGAATAATAATAACATGAGAGAATAATATGCATGACATTAATTGTGTGAAAAGAGCATCGTAGAACGCTTCTATGGTCAAAATGTATGAACGATTATGAATAATAAGTGCGATATGGACTATTGTTCAATATACGTGGTGGGATAAGGAATCTTCAGTTTGAACCACTTGTTAGAGTTTAGGTTCCACTAAGATCCACAATGAGAAATGATGGCAGCTGCCCAGCTGCCATCATCATCATGATTTTAAAGATCTGCTTTTTGATGTGGTGCAGAAGTTAGAGAGTGACGTCATTCTCATTACTTCACTGTGGTTCACAATAAGGATATCAATAGCTCTTGAATTTTGTTCTAGTACCGCGTCAATTCGCAACAAAAGAAGATTTTTATAGGTTTTTAGCTTTTTCATGGTAGATGATAGTACAACTTTCCCTCTGTGAGATTTGTAATCTCATTTGAAATAATTTTTCACTGAAAAATATTTCAATATTTTAAATCATATACTTAATTTAATATTGTCCCAGGACTTTTCATGTATTACTTACAGAGATTTAAATAATTTGAAACGTTCATTGAATCAAATAACACCAAAATATGGTTATTGTTCTTATTATTTTTGTAAAAAGAGTGTAAAGCATATTAGCATTTGTAACATTGAGATAAATTATCATGTATCAAATATCTTCAAAAGTAAACTTAATTTAACATTTTTAAAAGCGAGAAGAAATGTATTGCTGCTTGTTTCACTGAATACGATACTTCACACGCATCCCCTATCACTTTCCTCAAACAAATAATTTCCACCTTCAAATGATTGCATATTGATGGACATTAATAAAAGCATTCGTGTATGGGTAATACCTTCCCGCGGCAAATGAAGAAATTGACGCTTATTTTTGCTCGAGCAGACGTGTTTGTCAGTGGATGAGTCTTCAACCAAGCCTTTCTGCGCCTTGTTAACAAGTATACGGAATCCTAATTAAAGTGCAATTCAGCAATAAATTGTCTCCTAGCAGAATAACTCCAACTTAATTATGAATTATTTCGGGCACTCTTTTCAAAATGCTGTCAAGAGCACTCGAGGATGCAATGAGGTTCGAACCCGGAGGACTTCCTGATTAAGGGGACTTTCTCCCCCAACTAAGACTTTCATGTTTCGAAAGGGGTTTTTCATTTTATTCCTTCTTTTTTATTTTTGATCATTTGTTGTGCAGTTGTAGGAATTTCTCGTGTTTCGAAGACTGTTAAAGCAGCCCCTCTTTCGGAGTGCAATTAATTTGCATTTTTCGACTGAGTGGAAATTAATTGCGAATATTAATAGCGCGTAGTGTGGTAAGGTCAAGGAATGCGTTAAGTATGCTTTTGTGTTGCTAGATTCTTCAGTTTGACTTTCCCGAGTGTTGTTTGTTCGGTATGAAACGTGATGAAGTGTTGTTTGTGTGACTTGTATTCTTTTATTTTTAGTTCTGTGCCGCCGATCTTTGGGTGGTGATTCAACTTAACCTAAAAATTATTAGTTGTTTCGCACCAATTTGAAGGTGTAGCATAATGAATTTGCTTATACGAATTTTTCAGCTTTGGTCTTAAGTTAAATTACTTTATTTGTTGCACGAGTACAGTTTGAAAATAAATTTAGTACTTCACTTCTTGCCTATTTTAGAAGTAATACAGGAATACCTCGCCGAGTACTGTTAATTAGTTACTTTAAGAAATCGTATTAAATGAATTCGCGCTGAGTGAAACATTATTTATGTCGGGAAGGTAAGTAATTTATTCCTAAGATAAATTAATAATAATAAAAAGGTGAAAAGCAAAAATAGCTAAACATTTTTATTGCTTAAGGGGACTTGGCCCCCTTTGAGCAAACTTCATTATTTACGTATTTAAAAATTATATTTTAACATTTTATACAATGTCTCTATTTAAGAAAATGTTACCAGATGAAAATTTTCTTATATTATTTACACAAATTTAAAAATTTAAATTTTTTGAAGAAAATTGGGAAAATTTTAAAATCCTACTCCTTTTGTAAAAATTAATTTTTTGACCTGAAATTTTTTTATAATATTCTTATGGATGTTCTTAACAACTTTAGGGATCGATTTTAGAATAACTTCATTCGTTTTTGAGAAAAATAAAATGTTGATATATAGGCTAAAAATCAACGAAAAAGCCAACATGTCTTACATTTTATTTTTTTTTAAAAAAGTATTCAGTTTATAGCAAAACGGATCCCTAATTTTATTACATGCTTTATTTTTAAAACGCAGGAAAAATTGAAGTGATTGGTAAATAATTGTCGAAGGAGTAGCATTTTGAATGCGCTAAGGTTTCGAAAAACACAAACTGAGAAAAACAGGTTTAAAGTTTATAATTCTGAAAAATAATTATTATAAGCTTAATTAAGCTTAAAATACCACTTTAAGATATTACTTATACGTTTTTCATTAAAATAATTGCATTTTCATATATTTTCAACCCACACATTTTTATAAATGATCAACTTTTAGAGAGTACTAATTGCACAAGAAAACTCAAGAAAAACTTAAAAAATTTTTTTTTTTTCTGTCACGACAGAAATTTTAGTTGTTTTTCTTCTTATAATATTAAAGTATTACATTTGTATGAAAAATATATTAGGAATAAGAACTGAAATTATAAAATTATTAATATAAAATGCCTTAATTTAAAAATTTTACATGCACACATTTCACAAGGAAGAAAAATTACATTATTGTATTGCCTCGAAACATTCTGCTTTTAATACTACACATTCTTTTTTATAGTTATTATTTCTATTTATAAAATAGATTTTTTTATCATAACGCATTTTTAGCTTTTTTTTTTTCTAAAAGGGGGTGTGGCTGAATTGCCTAATTTGTTTTCAAATGAAGTTTTATTCAACTTCTAACTTTCCGACATGCACAAGTGATATATCAATCGAAAGATAATAATGCAAAGAATAAGATTAAATGAAAATAAAAACGATAGGTTTGTGATTCTTAGGGTACCAAGTCCTCTTAATGCTTATAAAAATAAAGAAAAAATGAAACTAAAAAAAAGCCATTTCTATTTTTTTACCTCATTCCCCCTTTCCTTCTCCCTTGTATGTCTTGTGATATCTTACATTATCATTTTCTAATATTCGTCTTGTTTTAAGGCTTTTTTTAATTTATATATTTTTTACTAAGACTTTTTATTTATATAATGCCTTCTTTTAATACCTTATCCTTTTCTTAATCAATTAACAAGCTCTCTACAAGGGTATTGAATAATTCTTCAAGATTATTCAATACTAAATTCATTTCTGTTTGCACATTGTCTCTTTTCAATTTCATTTCCTTCTGTGCTGATGAGAGATTTGTCATTAACAGGCTGAGAGTTTGAATACACTTCCTGACATCGGCATTATAAATGATTAAATGATTGATATTATATATAATAATTTTAAAAAAAGTGAATCATACATAGTACGTGAATCAAATAGCAAGAATAACCTATGCACACACGATGAGACTATGATATAGACTGGAGGTAAGTTACACAGTGGATCGTGTCTGCTGCAAGACACAGTTTGTACATAATCGACGCTCTCTCATCCTACTCGACCTTGCCCTTTTAGCACCGTTCATTTGGGCAATATTGTATCTTGTGAATATTTTAGAGCAAAATATTCAAAACCCACATAATAACGAATCAATCAGTACCGATTGAAATCTATTGTCCAAATTACAAATCCTTCTCTAGCGAGTGAAGTCGTACAAAGCGATGTATTCCTGTAATAATGTATTTACAAATACTAAAGTGCTACAAAGAAGGGCATAAATGCATTAATATTATTCAAATGTCCTTTTATTAAAAACATTTGTTAGAAAAGGAGGAGGATTGCTTAAAATGTTTTAGTTATAACCGTCTGTATTTTATAACAGCTAATTTTTGCAGGGTGTCCCCAAAATAGCGCCCAAACTCTGTACAGCTAAATTCCTCATTGGGGGTGCACTAAAAATGCCCAAAGAACTGTACATCTACAATCCATAGTTTACGAGAAAAATACGATAAATGAGGATGAATGAATGATAGTTCATAGTGGGGCTCCGGCGCATAATTGGGCTTCTGTATGTAATTGGCCGAACAGGGCATACTGAGGAGGCTGGATCGGAAGTAGGGCTCCAGTTCTATGGCTACCACGATCTCCAGATCACAAACAGTTGCATTTTTTGTCTATGGAGCCTTCTCAAAGACTTGGTGTATAGAGGCATAGTGATTAACAAACGGACTTAGTAGCTCGTCTGCATGCTGCTTGTACTTCGGTGGACATCGCGCTACTGCGACGTGTGCACTCATCCATTCAACGGCACCCTCAAGCCTGCCTTGATATGCTCAGAGGAAACTTTGAACATCTGCCCTTATAAGTATTTGCAAATACTTCTATTGATGTGTTTAATAAGGCCTTTAAGGTGGTCCGGCGCGTAAAGTTTTAAAAAATTACCGATTTTCACTTTTTTATATTTTCTAAAAGTTCAAATACTTCTGTTTAAAATGATATATGATATGAGGAAATACGATATAGTTAGAAGATTTTTATTTTTTCAATGAAGCTATTCCTTAACACGCATCAAATGCACTCTGTTAGGAACACTAGTGTTTCTCCTTGCATAAGTTTCTGATGAGCGCGAATCCATATGATGTTCAAGGGAAAAAATTAGAGTGCATTGGGTTTATCCAAAAGTATACAAGTACACGTCTTTTGTTCAAATGAGTCAGTTGATAACACCATATGGTCAGTGATTCTCCAAGAGTTTTCATTTAAGGATTTAAAAACTCTAAAATTAGGCATAAATATGGCTATTGCACAGTCCTTAAAACATTGTGATATTGAACCAAGTAATAAATGTGTGTCATGCTTCAAAAAAATAGATGTACGTAGGATTCGTGTAGCCCAAAGAAAGCATCTTGAGATCCTAAAAAAAAAGGCGAAATTGTTAAAATAATGAAAAAAATTAGAAGAATCTTTTGTAGACATAGAAGGCAAAGAAAATGCTTCATATACTTTTGGGATGTACTAAAAAGTAAATGTTCAATAAATTACAAATTTTTACTTTAAAGCCTGTTTTCTCAAAATGTAATACTTTTCACGTTATATACCTTTTTTTCAAAAATTAAAAATTATATAATCCTCAAATTTTCAGTGAGCATACTTTTAACATGTTTACATATTTTAATGCAGGCAATTAAATATATCTGACAAGCTATAAGGCTTTTAAACTAAATTTTAGGGAAAAAATTTGGACATCTTTTAAAAAATTCATAGTTACTTTAATTTTCAACAAAAAAAAAAAAACTAAACCCTTCTTTAAAGTTTTGTTGATACTACACCTAGCCTACAGTAAAAAATTTATTCATGAGAAGTAAGTAGTTTATGAGGAAATGGTACATAAACTTACGCAATTTAACATGGGCTCTTATGGACGTGGCGGACCTCCATAAGTCAGACTTGGTATTTTTTTTCCTCCTAAACTATGAACGCACAGGTACAGTTCTTTGGGCATTTTTTATGTACTTCCAACGAGGAATCTGGCTGTGCAAAGTTTGGACGCTATTTTTGGGACACCTTGTATACAGTAAGCTTGAGTATATGCTACAATGGAGGAAAAGTATGAGACATTTCATTTGTACTATAAGTGAGCATATATTTTCAAAGTTCAGAAGCAAGTGCTAAATCTAAAAGCCTAAAATGGAATAAAAAGTACCTGACAAATTTCCTTTCCTTTAAAAATTATCAGGCAAGTAAATTCATAACTTTGAGACAAATGCAATAAGATGGCACTGATAACTTAAATCGAATAGTAATTAGTAAAAATTACAGAAATTTTAAAGTATTACTTATTGCTCTTTAATTTTGAAACTCTCAGCAATACAAAATGTAACATATCCAAAATTAATTAAACCACATTTTTTTAACGCTTCAAATTTTTTTTATACTATGCCACTCATAACATTATACTTTCAATTAGTTAGAATACCCATTTGCAGAATCAACAAAATTTGTAGCATTTAAAAGTTGTACTAACTTTTGCGTAAAAAATAAGTGCGGTGTGTATTCAACCATAAACACATATAATGTGTGTATGCATAGTGATTTAAAATAAGAATAAAAAGCAACTAAATTGTCTAAGTAAATATTGAAAATACCCCAAATGGGATGCAGAAACTGAAATGAGAAAATAAATTAGACTGAGAAATCATACATCTTATATGGAATCTGATGCAGTCCTTTTTGGAATTAAGCAATACATTAGAGATGACAGTTCTTGTGTTTTAAAATTAGAATATAAATGACAACTAAATAACTTAAACAAAGACTAAATTTCTAATATATATTACACTACTGAAAAACTTCCTGACAAATAATAAGAATTTTTATCTATTAAATTAAATTAAAATTCAGCCCGCAGTGGAATGAAGTGGAATTACGCAAAGTACCAGCTAAAGTACCATTTTATTATCTTTCTTGCGCTTGTAATTGCAAAGTCTGACAAAAAGAACTATAATAATTGGCTATCCACGAGGTTTGTTCTTTCTAACTAGGGTTTTTCCCCATCTAGCCAAATTGGCACTTTGAGCTAGAACAACTCTACGCTACTATTGAACGTCACAAATAAATTACAAAAAAAGCCAGTAAGATAGAGAATAGATATTATGTGGACAAAATAGCCACGATGGTACAGCCAGAATTAAAGTAGTTTATTCCTGAATTACAATCGCGCGCGCGCGTTATTAGATGTTAGTAGAAGGTTTCTCTAGAGCGAGTTCAAAGGTTGCATTTCTAATGAGGTGTACAGTACCCATTACCTTTTTATCTATTACTAGTTTATTTTCTTTTCTAGAGCGTGATCAGGTTTAATATTAAATTAATAAAAGTGAATTATTGTGGATATCTATTGTCCGACTTAATAGCATCTCAATCACTACTGAGTTCAGATCCCCCCCAGGAACCTCAAAGATCACTGAGATCTCCACCTCAACCAACCCAAGGAGAAGGTAGTGTGACAGAACTTTGGTGGGTAAAATTAAATTAATTAAATGAAAATATGTTTTATGTTGAAGTAAGATTTGTATGCTACAAATTTATTATTTAGAAAACTTATAAGCTTATTTTTTAAACATGTTTATTGAAATCTTCATTATTTAAATCAGAAAAATAACAATTTGCTATAATTTAACTGGATTTAAAATTCAACGAAGATCTAGATTTAATTAATTCAACGATTATATATATATATATAAATATTTTTTTTTTTTTCTCTAACTGGAAGTTTTTGTAACATTTTTAACCTTGAAGTATTCTTTCGAAGTGAATTTTTTTTGGATCTTAAAGACAACTAAACACATTCATCAATCACGAACAACAACAAAAATTTATCAAGGGATGGACTTTAAGCTGTAACTGAAATCACATTTTTGTGAAAAGGTTCTTCAAATAAAATAAACTTTCTTTTAAATGAAATAACTCCTTTGTATACCAATTAACAAAGTACACTATGATGTATAAAATTTTATTTATGAGAAGGTAGAAATTTATTTGTTATTTTAATTATTTTTAGCACACGTTTTATACGAGCAATCGACAAAAAAATATTTCCTCCTTCTTATGCATCTTTAAGAATATATTCGCTTTCAGCCCTGCAAAATCCTTACCTTAAAAATTTTATATTTCCGTTCCATTCAATGCAATTTTGAGGGAAGTTTTTTGTTTGACAAAATTTAGTCAAATATAAAAAGAAAGAAAATTGTTAAAGAATATTTTTTTTTCACTTTAAGAAAGTAACTTTTTTTGATAGACAAAATAATAAATTCTCGGAAAATTCTACTCACATAAATAAAAATGTAAGTTTAAGTACATAATTCTAGTTAATTTCAGCATCATTAACCTTCTTATAACTCTAGAATAAGGCTATCAAACACATTTACTGCTATTAATCATCTCATATCAAGTAAAATTCAAGAGACTATTCTGTGTATAACTATATGTAAGTCATTCTACCCTTTAAGTGCGATGGTTTTAAAATATTTGTATAAGAAAACACAAATTAATAATAACAATTCAATTAATAAATAAATAATCAACTTGCAAGGAGTTTCCTCAGTTCTGTTATAGTGAAAATGGAATTAAATTTGAGAAAAATATGCATTGAATAAATTGTCAAAAGAAAATATTCAGAAGTAATAGTGTATACAAATGTAGTATTTATTATGTAATTTTTTCCATTAAGAAAACATTTGAAATGTAATGTTTATTACTGAATTTTAAATTGTACTGCTCATAGAAAGAGAGTGGAAATACTGTTTTTGCATGATTTTCCAACAGTTGTTATCAAAGAGAATATTTACAAAACCTTTTTTTTTTATAATAGAATATCTGTCATCTAATTGTTACTTAAGACATGGCATTTGGTTGGCAAGTTACAGTATACTAAACATAAAAATAATTTATATAACTATTGTTTTAATGATAATTTATAAGTAAAAATTGATTAACAAACGGTTGGATCATATATAGTTTATTTGAAATGGAAAAAATATGTTCAAGAGCTGAAAAGTTTTTTTTTTTAAAGCTTTCATATAATGCGATACTATCTCCTCGGGCCAAAAGAGAGAGAGAAGAGGGGCTCCAGTTTGGTACATCTGCTCTAGAAGCATGTTGATTCAGACGGAACTAATTTCAATGTTCCTATCTTTTACTCAATATAATAGGAAGTCACATGTAAATAAAGTAGGCTTTTCGATATGAGGGAGATTTTTCTCTGTTACAACGATACACCACCTAGAGCAGGGATGGCGAACCAATGGCACGCGTGCCATTGATGGCACGTGGCACAATATTTTGGGCACGCCACCGATAAAAACGGTATGCGTTTTAGTTCATAAATTATAAATAGAACAAAACCCAAACTTGAAAAACAATATCAAAGATTAAGATGTATATGAAAAACCAGAAAAAGAAAATACTGAGGAATTTATTTCAATAATTGATTGTTCAATCAAGGAATTTTCAGTGAGATTTCTCTGTTCAAAGAATTACCAGAAATGCTCAGGTTTATTATGTACCCTGATGTGATTTCACTTGATAAACTGAACTTGTACCTATTCGATTGGTGGAAAATTGAAGAATTTTCAATGTAACTGATTGATTTCTAGTCTAGTTCAGTAGGGATTCAAAAATTTATGATACAAGGAAAAAATTGGAATTCATTGAAACAAAAATATTAACAAGGAAAAATGCCTGCAACGAAATTTTGGAAACATGGAATTCGATTTCAGTCGCATTTAACTGTTTGAAGAAGCAGGTTCATGCTATTTTAACCATATTTTCATCGACCTGTACCTGTGAGTCATTATTTTCAGAGATGAATAACATTAAAGACTCGCTTAGAAACCGTTTGGCATGTATTCTACTAAAAGTAACATCTTACAATCCTAATCTAAGTTATTTGTCAACTAATCTGCAACAACAGAAGTCACACTAATGTTACTTAAATTTAAATACACGTACAGCTAAAACATTTTTTCTTCTATACAGTTCAAAGGGAATTTTTCATACTAAATAAAAGTTTTGTGTTTTTTTGTTAGTATTTAGTTTTATTATTTTCCCAACAATCACAAGTTCAAAATTATTTGACGGCACGTCTATAACTCATTAAACATTTCTTTAGAAAAAATGGCACGTTGATTCAAAAAGGTTCGCCACCCCTGACCTAGAGCAAAGGTTGTCAAAGTGGTGGTCCGCAAGAAAATTTCGCTGGTCCCCAGAAAAATGTGAAATATACTTACTCATCACGTAAGTTATGTTTTAAGATGCATTGAAACATAATTCAATTCATAACAATACGTGAAAAGTTATAAAAACGCAACTTCATAGAATAACTCCATGGTAAATAAATCGTTCTGCTGTGGCTGCATTGTTTTAGCTACATGTTTTGTCTCGTCTCGTTTCGCACTTATCTAAGGTTTCACTCTCCTGTATGTCGCCTATGTATATAAGTCGAAGCATTTAAAGGTGGGCTTATGGACGTATTGAGTTGAATATAAAACATATTCAATATATTAGTTGGGTTATTAAAGAAGTTTTTGTGCATTTTCTTCTGTATATTTCGGTGTATTTTAAGACCGGTATGATCTTAAATCTTAACCATGTGTATATTTTCTTTTATTTGATATTTATTGGGATAATATTAGTTTGACTTTTCTAAATTTTCTCTCTTTTTTTTATTTTAGATTCAAATAAATTAAATCCACAATGAGTGAAAAAAAGTAATATCTTTCTTTAGTAATTCAAAAAGTATTGAGAGCGATAATAATAACATTAATAGTACACTTCACTTAACCGTGAACTGATCAATAAATCGGACTCTCCACAGTTTTCATCACGCACCATTAGGAAAAGCGTTGCAACGGGAGGTGGAGAGATTGAGTGAATATTAACGTCGCACTGTTAAGCTACACGAGAGTTTTTTGGCGACGGACCACGTAATTTTAAACCATGTTTGTAAGTGAAGTGGATGACACCTGAGTTGGCACCCCTCTCCTAACTACCACACCACACCAACGGGAGGACGTTTCAGCTTTCGACAGATTTAACGTGCATCGCTGCCCTACACGGCGGGTCTTTGGTGGTACTGGGCTCGAACGCATGATATGCCTGCCATGATCCGATACCTTGACCACTGGGTTACCGCAGCCCCCAGGGAGGTGGAGAAAAGAAAAGACGCAAACTATCAAGAAAATATAATTCCTTATACTTAAAATTTGAATTAATTAAAGAGTGGTCCGTGGGATTTAAATTATGAATTTACTGGTCCGTGAGGTCAAAAAGTTTGGCGATTGCTGACCTAGAGAACCCTTGCTGTACAGTCGACTCGTAATGTCGAGTATATGATAAACCATTGGATGACACCGATCGTTGTAATTTTCAAGGGCTTCTAATACACTCATGCTGTTAGTATAGATGCATTATTTACAGGGCATATTGGAGACGATTAATTGAAGTGCACGGTAAATGTCGACAGCTTCGGCAGTGAAAACGCTGCAAGAAGTGTCGAGCCGACAATCGCGCATGTTACCTTTGAACACTACTCCACAACCAACGTAACCTGTACGTTTGGGACCATTTGCGTAGATGGCCGAAAACCTACTATACTGACTGCGATGGTAGGCGAAGACTCGTTGAAAGACGACAGGTGTTATGGTGGATTTACTGTAATTGGCAAAGGGCTTTATACAATGGAACCGTGGCGTATTCCAAGGTTGGAATCGCAAAACGTTTCTTTGCTGGATATCCACATTAGGTAGGTCGAGTTCGGAAACAAGACGCTTCATTCTATCCATAAACGGCCGGATGTTAGACTGCCGGGCATTATAAAGTCTCTTCATGCTGAAACTCATATGCACATTTTGCAGAGGATGTGAAGGCACGGAAAGATCTTAAAATAATAGGCAAGAGAAAGTTTCCTCCGTTGAAGATCTAGAGGAAACTGGTTACAGTTAACGTAGAGACTCTGCACTGGCGATGTGCGAAACGTACCAGAGAAGATTCTCAATACCATATGGTGTACAGGGTCAAGTTTTTTCAGAGCAGAGTTGCGCGACGATCCGTACACAACACATCCGTAGTCAATGCGAGAAAGTACGATTGACTGATACACTCTGAATAATGATGTTCAATCCGCCCCCAAGAGGTGTTAGACAACATCTTCAAGAGGTTTAGAGACTTTTCACACCTCTTCCGCAATTGTAAAATATGTGGAAGGAAAGTGAATCGGTGGTTGAAAATTACTCCGAAGAATCGTACCTCTGGAACTACGGGAATTTGTACATCATGGATGCGTATTTTGGTGTCAAGATGAATACCCCGTTTGCGTCAAAAGTACACGCAGCAACTCTTGCTGGCAGATAAACTATGACCGTAGGTGTCGCACCATTTAACAAGACTGTTGACGGCAGTTTGTAACTGCTGCTCAATCATGCGCATATCCGAGCCTTAACAACTGATCTGCAAGCCATCGACATAAAAAAAAGTTTGTATAGAGGGTGATAAAATATTTAAGATGGGTGATGTATGGTAAATAAAAAGGGCGACACTCAGAAGGCATTTCTGAGGAACACCCTCAGCTTGCAAAAAAGAAGCAGAGAAAGCGTCACCCAAAAGTACTTTAAAGTACGTACATTTAAAAAATGTTTGATAAAAATTAGTAAATTCCCTAGAAGACCAAAATTAAAAAGAGTGCGGAGAATTCCATAGCGACAAGTACGATCATATGCCTTTTCGACATCAAAGAAAATATAAACTAGATGATTCCTCCGGACAAAAGCATTTCGAATTTTGCTTTCTACCATTATGATGTTGTCGAGAGTGAATCTTCCTTTGCGGAAGCCACTCTGAAACAAAGAAATGCATTGGTTCTTTTCAAGCTGATATTCGATTAAACTTAAAAAATTTCCATTATTATGGCGTCCCTATTATTTCATGGGTTCCACGAAGTGAAAGATTATTACATGCTAGAAACAGAATCATATCCATAATTCTTTGAAATAGACATTTTAGGTTGCTCACTAAGTTCGGAACAGTGATTTTTGCAAAAGCGTACAGGGAATAATTTCTTTTACATTTAGTGTATTAGGATATACATACACAAAATTTCTTTAAGAATATTAATGCAATAAAATATTGTTTAAATGCAATTTTATGGCTAAATACTTAAATAAATAAATAAAAGTGGATAAAGAATGGCATTTTCAAAACATACTCCTTTTATGGAAAATGCTTCTATATAACATCTTTCCTAAAGTATACTGGGTGATTCACTACCAGACTGATAAACTTGCAGGGTGTGTAGAGGGTACAGAGACGACTCGAAGTCCCATAGGAATGCAGGGTCGCAAATGCCATAGTTGCGAGCTATGGTACAAAGAAGAAAAGAAAAAGAACAGAAACAACAACACATTAAAGAGACACAGAAGCAATTTTATTGAAAGGGTGTACTACAACAGGTATTTGAAATTACGAAAAGCTTGACAGCGGCGCTGCATGGAATTCCTTACATTCTGGAAGATTCCTCCGGGTAGTCTTGTGGTAGGAGGAGCCGAATGGAAGGTTTCGTGAAAACAAATCCCAATGGAAGTTATCATTTGCGATCTGTTTCCCTAAGTCATGGAGTGGCCAACCTTTTTTGAAGAATACCATTACCTGATATATATATATATACATATATATATATATAATTACGCGCGCCACTTCAAACTTTTCAAACAAAAGAAGATATAAAAAAGATGATAAAATGTTACTTATAAGCTTATTATGGGATTTTTACGCAAATAAAACTTTTTTATAGCGGAAATTTAAAAATCATAGCAGAAATTTAAAAATCAGCGGAAATTTAAAAATTATATAATAAATTAACAAAAGTACAAACTTAGGTTTTATTGTTAATAAACTTTTTAAAGTTCAATCAGTTAGGTTAGGAATAAAACAGATAATAGAATATTAGAAACACATTTAATTCTAAAATAATTACTAAATAACTAGTACTACTAAAGGTGACTTGAATTTGTAGTTTTTTTTTCCAAGTCATTTATACTAGAATTAGTTATTTTGAAGATGTTTACAAAATTAGATTATTTTAGATGCATATCAATTAATTTTGAGCGATATTTTGATTTTATTATGCTCATTACAGAAAACATTTGTTCACAAACATATGTTGATCCGAACTTATAACAATATCTTACCACCAACTCGTTTGAATTTGGAAAAATTGATTGTTGGTTCAAATTTACAAAATTCAGTATAATTCGGATCATTTAAAGTTGAAATAAGTTTCTCACGTTTGTATTTCAGAGTAGTGTGGTGCTGTAGGTCAATAATTTCGATTTGGATATCAGGTGGGTAAGAATTAACGTCTTCCAGAGAGATTAAAAAGGGATTTGTGAAAAGATTAGTTTTTTTTATTATCTTGAAAATCAGCAAACCCTGTATGGAATTAATCTTGAAAAGTGGATATTAAATTTTTAAATATATCATAGCTCGGAGCATTATTAAATTTACACACATTATTAAATTATATTCACATAAAAAGATATATGAACAACTAGGGTGAAAATCAATCTTTTTCCTGTATATGATCTCAAATTTAAGTTATTGAGATGTCTCATAATATAGGTAGAAAAAAAAAGATAAATCCCATAGCCACAAACTTCATTCTTGAGAAGCAAGTACTCATAGGACAGATCATTGTTTTTTTCTACACTGCTGGGTACCGTAAATGCAACACCCTGAAGGAAGCATGCAAATAACATGAAATTTACAACATGCATTAGCGGAAGTGAGATATGTAAATGATTAGAATTTCAGCGCAGACACACATCACGCGCGCCTGTGGCACCACCTCAAAGCACTATTTAAAGCTTGGATATTTTGTCGATTTCAAGTTCGGCAATTGTGTTTTTCATGTTTTTTTTTCAAAAAACTATCAGTAATGTCTCGTATAAAACAGCGATCAGCTTTTGATCAAGTATCCGAGTTCGACAGAAGAAGGATAGTGGCCTACCGGAGAGAGTTGTGGATTATCTTTCAGGGAAATCGGTAGTCGTGTTGGACGAAACCAAACAACTGTAATGCGGATATGTGACCGTTGGATGCAGGAGGGTCCGACGTGGTCGATCGCATCCACCTCAGTGCACCACTTCACGTGAGTACAGGCAAATTGTGCGCATGGCAGTGACGGATTGCTCAGTCACATCACGAACCGTAGTACAGCACATTGAGTCTGTAATGCATCATTCAGTGTCTGCGCATACCATTCGACGTTGTTTACAGCAGAGTGGTCTGTCCGCAAGACGTCCATTGCTTGGTCTACCCTTGACGCAGAACCACAGACGTCTCCGCCACCAATGGTGCGATGAAAGAGGGATGTGGGTGGCAGAATGGAATGAAGTTGTCTTTACTGACGAGTCATGCATCTATCTGCAACACCACGATGGTCGGATTCGAGTCTGGATACACCGTTGAGAGAGGATGCTGAACAGCTGCGTTATGCACTGCCACACTGGTCCTGCACTGAGTATTATGGTATGGGGCGGTATTGGATATCACTCTCGCACTCCTCTAGTACGCATTGCCGGTACTTAAAACAGCCAGCGCTACATCTCCGAGGTGTTGGAGCCAGTTGTTCTTCCTTACCTTCAGGGCTTGGCCACGGCCGTATTTCAACAGGATAATGCGCGACCACACGTGACACGTATTGTCCAAAGGCTCTTCGTCAATTGCCAGATTGAATTGCTTTCCTGGTCGGCTCGTTCTCCGGATTTTTCGCCGATAGAAAACATGTGGTCCATGGTTGCTCAATGATTGACCTGGATTACACCCCCAGCTGCCACACCAGATCAACTTTTGCAACGTGTGGAAGCTGCTTGGTCTGCTGTACCCCAAGAACCCATCCCAAGTCTTTTTGAATCCATGCCGAGGCGTGTGGCAGCGGTGATCTCCAACAATGGTGGTTACTCTGGCTACTGATCCTGGCAAGAACCACACTTCACGGAAGTCTATAAATTTAATCATTTGATACTTGGTCAACATGCTATCTACAAAATAAATTTTGTTGTGCTGTGTCTTGTCTTACTTGGTGTTGCATTTACGGTGGCCAGCAGTGTAGATATTTTAAAACACACTCTCTCAAATACCAAAATATAGTAAGAGCTAGTCTCTTTAGAAAAGCAGTGCACACAATGGAGTGTTATTTACATGATAATTTTCTTTTGTAATTAAATTAAGTGTATTTAAAATAAATTTTGAATGTTTTATTTATTTTTGTCTGAAATAACTGCATTCCAATAATATTGTAAAAAAAATCATTTTTATTCTTATATTTTGAATTTTTTAAAATTTTTCAACAAATCTTTACATACAGCTGTTAAAACTTTGCCGTGCCGCGGGTTGGCCACCCCTGCCCTAAGTAGTGGGATGAACTCGTATTCAAATGAAGTTTGACGTGTGGATTGTGTATGGAACTGTGGATTGTGTAATGGGTACGCTACTCTGCGGTTGTATCATGGATGTTACTCAACATGCGTGGTCCACCTCACACGACCGATGCAAGTATGAACAGAAGGTGACGTGAGTGTGGCTGTGGTCACATGAATAGTTTGGTGTACGAGACACCCGTTTCTTCAGTTGAAGATCTCATCGTTCGAAACTCTGTATCTGCCACAAGGATAGGTAATATGCTAGGAATCTTCGAGTACGTAAGGAATTCCACGCAACGCCGCTGTCAGCCCTTCCAGACGACTTCTGGTCATAATTTCGAACACCTGTAATAGCCCAGCCTTTAAATAATATGTTTTCTAACCCATTTATGTGTTGCTGTTTCTGTCTTCTTTGCACCATAGCTCGCAACTATGGCATTTGCGACTCTGCATTCCTATGGGATTCCGAGTTGTCTCTGTACCCCCTACCGACTGCAAGTTTTTCGCTCGGGTATAGAATCAATCACCCTGCATAGTTAGAACTTTTATACAGAGCCTGAGCTAAAATTTTTGAAACATTTACATTATTTTCAGAGTTACTATTGGAATAATAACCATTTTTTTAAAATAAAAGTTTATCTACATTAATGCATTAAAATATTAATAAGTCCGTTTTTCTAAGTTAGATACCTATAAAAAGTCCAGTCTAGGTGGGGATTCTCGGGAGCTCTTTGAAGCAAACAACAAATACTAAACAATACATCATCAAGACTTTCTTTGAAGAATGTGGAAATTCAAACATCTATACTAACCATGTTTACTTATAAAGAGTGTTTTTTTCCAGGTATAGAAGTTTAAGTTGGCATTACTTTCCAAGATGGCGACCAATTTAACAGCTGTCAAGTGATTTATTCTCAGTTTGGTTTGGCAATTCATCATGAAAAGACTCACGCCTGAACAACGCTTTCAAATTGTGCAATTTTATTTCGAAAATAATGGTCGATTTTCATAAGCGAATTTTGTTTAGCGATGAAGCGCACTTCTGGTTGAATGGCTACGTCAACAAACAAAACTGCCGCATTTGGAGTGAAGCTAATCCACAAGTGTATGTCGAAACACCGTTACATCCAGAAAAACTGACTGTTTGATGCGCTTTATGGGCTGGTGGAATCCTTCTTCAAAAACGATGAAGGCCACAACGTTACAGTCAGAGCCATGATTACTAACTTTTTCATTCCTGAATTGAACAATCATGATGTCCAGAAGCTGTGGTTCCAACAAGACGGCGCAACATGTCACACAGCTCGTGCCACAATCGATTTATTGAAAGACACGTTTGGTGACCGCCTAATTTCACGTTTTGGACCTGTGAATTGGCCTCCAAGATCTTGTGATTTAACACCGCTAGACTATTTTCTGTGGGGCTATGTAAAGTCATTGGTCTATGCGGATAAGCCACAAACGCTTGACCATTTAGAAGACAACATTCGCCGTGTTATTGCCGATATACGGCCACAAATGTTGGAAAAAGTCATCGAAAATTGGACGTCCAGATTGGACTATATCCGAGCCAGCCGTGGCAATCCTATGCCAGAAATCATATTTAAAATGTAATGCCACAAGATTATCTTTCGAATAAAAAAAAAGTCATGTCAATCGAATAATGCATCGTTGTTTTATTGCAAATTAAAGTTCTATACCTCTCAAAAAACACCCTTTACTTCTCGTCATGCTGACATAGACAGGAATATTTGCAAGTTTTCATGTGTAAGAGTACATTATTTTAATTCTTGATTATGTTGGGGCTCTCTTAATCACGTGGCCCCGGTGCATAGCATCCACCGCAACCCTCCCCCCTCGCTCCCCTGATGGCCACCCCAGCGTGCAATAGTTAGTCTAAAGTCTTCTTTCCATTTTTGGTTTATTTTCTACAATTTCCCATGCACTATTATGTATAAATCTCTGCTGAAGGAGAAAGTTGGGTTCCTATAAAGCAGACATGTCAAACACGCGGCCCACCAATACATAGGTTGCGGCCCACCGAGACTTTTCAAAAACTTTTAAACAATTAAAATTTTTCTATTTTGAAATTTATCTGAGTCAACCTTAAAAAAATTCAATTACCTATTCTTGTTTTAAGATAAATTAATATGATTTAGTATTATCTTTGGTAAAAATAGGGAATATATTCCTGTTTTTGATTTTTAACCTAATTACCTGAACCTATTTAAAAACAAACAGTAACCCTCTTTCTATAGATTATATATATATATATATATATATATATATATATATATATATATATATATATATACATTGACTTAAATTGTATATATTATAGATGACAAATCAAAACAGTAATATTTTTGATAAAAGAGACATCTTTATTTATAAAACCGTTTAAATACTTTTTAGAACAGTAACATTTCTATTTACAGAAATATTAACCTTCATTATAACGTGACATTTTATATTTAATACAAATAAGGACCAAATAACAAAATTTATTAGTTGTTATTAAGATGATTAATGTCCGATTAATTTTCTTTATCCATACATTCGTAATAAGCTCTAGCTTATTAGTTTCCTTTAAGTATTTATTGTTTGAATTTTTTCCTTATGTTTTTCAGTTCTTTTTATAATTTTCACACTTCTCCATACTTCTTTCTTTTTTCATCTACTTTGCCTAGAGCCTTTGTTTTGCCTTTTGCCTTAGTTATCTTTTGTTATTTTTTAAATTTAGTGAGTTTAAAATTAGCGCATTTTCTTTCTAATAAAATATTTCTTCAAAATTTTTACATGTGCTTTTTGTGTTTTTTAAGTAAACTTTAAAATTGTTTCTTGTAAAGATTTTTGAACAATTTTTCCCCTGTGGGCTTTTTTTTTCTCTGCGGTCGTTTTGACAGGATTCTCGTTGAGGAATTTGCGTGATATATATATATATATATATATATATATATATATATATATATATATATATATATATATATATTGCTGTTTTGATTTGATTACGGTTTTTTATTTTTCTTTAATTTCTCAATATTTTTTATGGCTTTTTTGGGTTATTACTTACTTTTGGGTATGGAGATTTCTGCCTTTGCTGTATTATTTAGGTTTTATATTTTCAAAAATTATTTATGTCCCTACAAATAAATGTTTCAATATTTTCTCTTCTTTTTCAGCCCATTAATGTAGGCAAATATAAGAAAAGATTGGCGCTTTGAGCAATGTCTTACTCTACGATTTTAGTTCTTTAGATTAAGAGTTTGACTGTATATTGTTGTGCCTTTTCACTTCTGACTTGTTATATTACACTTCTATGTATTGGCTTCGTTTTAAGTTAGATTTATAGAGCAATATATATTTAGTACATTATTGATGATTACGCGAGCACGCACGTGCGCCCTCGTGCACACACATTTAATATTCAAAATTTTTTTAATTTTCTTTTTTTAAAAGAAAAGAAACATATTTAAATGAATAAAATAATATATTTTTTAAAAAAGGAAAAAAAACCTGTAAAATGAAGAAGACAATATTATATATAAGTTAAATTCGATTAATAAATTAAAATTTTCAGAAAGAACAATTTAGAATTTTAAATAAGAGATATATTTAACGGGATTTTAAGTAGAATTATAACCATTAAGAGCATAGCTAATATTATTGATTAATTTTTTTTCATTTGTCATAGTTAATTTTCAATTTATTTTAGTTATAAACACTTTAAATTAATTATTAATGTCATTTTTCCTCGGAATATAGTTCTGTACAGCAAAAAATTCTTAAATACAATATATTTTAATAACCCGAGAGTCTCAATTGCTCAAAATTATTAAAAATTTACTAAAACCATATTTGGAAACTACCTTCCTTAAATTTAGCTCCACGCTTAATTTTTTTTTAAATTAATTTTTCTTTAAGTAAATATATTACCTCTGATAGCACATAGTTAAAAATTTTTATGCAGTGCTGATTTATTGAATTTAAACTGTAACAGTTTCCAACATTTTTCTGTAATAGTTAAATATAGGAAAACTTAAAGGATCCCATTTTAACCTATAATTCCTTGTTATCGGAGCATGGATTTGTTTAGGATACTACAGTAAAAGGATATTGCGAATTGCACTTTTCTCTCGGATGTTTTGTTCCATCTGGTTATCAATCGATGGTTGGAGGAAGATCGAACTGAATACATAAAGCAACCTGTTCTTTTGGAGGGATAGGAATCCATTATCCTCTCGGAAAGTCTGAGCACAAGGAATGAGAACACTGGCGGACATTATGCAAACGAAACTTTCCAAATGCGTATTTCATAGCCAACAGCGGGTTTCCTGCCGATAATCGTATCAGAGCGCATTAGCCAACCAGTAATATTTTTGGGTTCGGAAATTTTCGAAAATATGCCGTTTCACGGCTTTAAGTCAGATAAAATATTTTTCTCCTAGAAATCCATTATGAAATCTTTCAATCTTGAAGACTCCTACGTCTTTGTAGAAGGATAAGGAAAGGTTTGTCATTGAGGCAGCTACCTAAAAATCTTTCTGTCAATGTATGAGATGCAATGAAGCTTTTGCTGACTTGTATTCAGTCTTTCGGGAGAATTTTACTTTTCGTATGTTTGTTATTTCCTTTTAAAATCAGAAAAGTTTTTCCGAAAACTGAAATTAATTTTTGGAATTTCCGAAATAAGCGCAATAATGTTCCGAAAAACATGTTAATATTCTTATTTTTGACATGCAGGTTAAATTTTATTAAATGAAAATGCTTTATCTATACTGCATTTGAAATTAAAATTGATATCACATTCTTTTTCATACATTTCTACATTCTGCGTATTAAAAAAATTATTTTCATATAAAACATTTTAATTTTAAGTACATCTAGGTTATAAGAAAGTCTGGTTAATACACACGCACAATGCAGTCGCCCATCCAGTATAGTGGTTAGTGACTCGGACTGCGGTGCCGTAGGATCTGGGATGTTTGCGTTGTAATCCTTCTCTTCTTTCTGATTTGTGCTTTATGCTTACCTCTATGTTACCCCCTGTGTGATACTTTGTGGTGCACGGGGTTGTAAATGTTCTCAATAAAAAAATACTCAAATCGTTAACTTTGTACAAAGAATATTATCTTTTGAAATAATAAAAAACATTAAATAGATATATTTCGATAAATAATCTTTTTCTTCTTGAAAAGAGGCATACAATCTGTAGCAATTAGTTCGTTGGATTAAGGGAAGCTTTTCCTGGATTTGTGTGTAACGTTAGTGTCATTAGTTCCTTTGTTTTTAAATATTCAATATCTGGTTCTAAGAAGTGACTAGTAAATAAAGTGTGTACCCTAAAAAATTACAATAATTCAATAGCCTTCTATTTATATGAAATTCAGTTAAATTTTTTTAATAAAACTATACACTGATTTTCCACAAGATAAATCAAAACTATATTTAAACCCCTAAGTAAGGATCCTAATATAAGAATTTTAATTTTTTTTATTTTTTCTCGGGAAGAATCTGTACTAATTGAAACATTATTATCTACTTTTGCTTGGAGAAGTTAATTGTTTTGTTTAATGGTTTATAGTTTCAAAATAAATAATGGATAGTTTTTAATGAAGGCAAAAGAATTGTAACGAGTTTCAAAGAAAACTAAAAGTTTCATATTAGTCATATTTTTTAAATGTGGCATCTCAATTCTGTTTAATAAAATGGCAAATTAATGAGAAATATGTTGATTTTTTCGAATTTTATAAAAAAATATTTACTCAAATTGTTAGAAATTTTTTTGGGACAGAATCTATTGAAGAAAGTTGTAAATGAATTTTTACTGTTGTTTATATGTAAATAACATATGTAGTTTTTTATTAAAAAATATTTAATTATTACAAAAAATATGAACGTTACATTAAACACTGCGTTCAAATATTGTAAATAGGGACTTCGTAATGACTATTTAAATGATTCTCGATAAAAATAGTTCATGTAAAATAAAAGGTACTCATAAATGTTATTGAAACTATATTATATTAGCTAAATTTTTCATACGATTGCAGTTTTCTTACTCTGTTCAAAATTCGAATTAAATCAACTTAACATCTGTATATAACAAGGATAGAGGATAAAAAGGAACCTAACTCTTTAAAAAAAGGAACTTAAACATTTGAAATGAATGTAATTATTGTTAATTTAAGTTTTAGTTGTTGAATAATCATTTTTATATGTTACCTACTTTATTTAATAATAACACTTTTACGAACTATTCTTGTATGATTCACATAAAGACTATTTATCTGTAGTTAAATATAATACTTTGCTAAGGAATTAAAGAAAGCGTAAGATTCATGTACTTTATAGTAATATAAAATAATGTATCCAGAAAGTATAATGTATACTTAATGTAGACTTATTTATTTATTTGTTTGTTCATTGATTTACTGGTGAAATGAAGATTTTAGAAGTTAATAATATTAAAGGGACTTAATCTTTAAAATATATCTTAGAGTGTAATTATTTGTAATGAAATACAATTATTTTTAATTGAAGTTTATATACATTAACTTAATTATTTTTAAAGAAAGATTAACAAATTTTCTAAAAAAGGATTTGAAGCAAATGAAGAAAAAAAAAAGATCCAGTTAGGAATAATTTTCAAATTAAAATATCATAAAAAACCTTTCGATTTTATCATATTATTTAATATAAATCAACTAAATAATAAAAAATAATAATCACTCTAATAATATATTATATGTAAATGTATAGTTTCTTTGTACACCGTAATTGAATTTTCTTTTAAAAATGTATTTATACCCTTTTTCAAAGAAAAATTCCTGAACATTACATTATCACCGAACTACAATTAAGAAGGATACTGAACTCGAAGAAATTGAATATCACGCGATCAAGTTTCACTACAACCAAAGAACAGGGGTTCAATTCTACCCAAGACCATCAAATGGAAAAATGAAAGTGGACAGAGGCTGCTACATATGTTAAACTAAAGCAGACCTCATTCCTAAAGATGCAGAGATCAAGAGAGATTTTGGTGTCTTAACTCAGGTATTATCTTACGTGCCCGCAGTAGCCTAGTAGTAATGGTCACGAACTCGTGACCGATGTGTCACGCGTTCGAGTCCAGCTGCCACTGGAGACCCGCGATGTAGAGAAGCTTATGCATGTTAAATATCATATGTCATGGCTCAAAGCCTTTACCTAGTGGTCTTACCTTTATCTAGTGGCTACTGAAGACCTGCCTTGTAAAAGGGCCTAATACAAAAGTCTGTCGAGGCTAAAAGTCTTCATGTTGACGTAGTGTAGTACTTTGGAGATAGGGTGCCTTCTCAATTGTCATCCTCGTCACTTGACTGAAATTCAAAATTATGTCCATCTTCAATAGCCCTCATGTTGCTTTATACTGCGACGTTAATAAACACTCAGGTGTGTTATTACTTATACCACCTGATCGACAGTAACATCAGATCAAGGTCCACGAAACTCATTGCGGCTAGAGGCCAGATTTGTACGCCTGTCGTTAGCCTTAGTTTTGAGCACCTTGCAGGTGACAGTACGATTTTGCTCGGTTCCACCCCAATTTTGAGGGAGAACACTCTGGGGGGTCAGGGGACTCCCACCTCTCTTCCTCTTCCACTAACCTCACGAGAGGACTTACTGCTTTGCGGCTATTTTGAGTACCCCCATGCCACGAAGGTACTATACACTTACAAACATCCATGCCTTCTCCGAGATTCGACCCACGTCACTTGATCATGGTTCAAAATTACGTGGTCCGTCACCAAAAGTCCTGGTGTAGCTGAACAGTGCGACGTTAATATTCACTCACTCACTCACTCGGGATTTGACCCCAAGTCTTACGGCACAGCAGTCAACGTCACTAACCACTATACTGGATGGGCGGCACACTCAGGTGTTCTAATAACCCGATTACCGCTAAAACTGTCATTAAAGACACAAAACCAAAAATTGCATGTTTCAAAAAAACTGATAATCATTTTTCAAATTATAAAACTATTTTCAGCATTTTCACTCTTATTGTTTAAATAAATTTTGCTATTAAAATTTTTTTAATACATATTTTATACAAAAAAATTAAATGAAATAAAGTAGTGTTCAACGTATATGAAATTATTAAATAATTTTTAAATTCTTTTTTTATCCTTTGATATCGCTTTTGCTTGTGCTTCAACACTTTAAAAACACAATAAGGCAGTATCGAGAAAGTATTATAAATTTTCTCTTCAGGGCATGCATAGGTCCCGAACACGCAAATCCAAGTGAAGCTAAGCAAGTAATTTTCCATTTGTCATTGATTCGGGACAGTTTTCTGGAATTTACTTCCCTCTGGGGGCCGCGTGGGAGTTTTCTACCTCTGGCCCAGATGCAACAAGCGGGCCATCAACGCTCATGCAACTCCGGATCATCACGAACCTCTATCGACGTCACATGCGAAGAAATCAAACCTCCCGCAAGATATTTCGCTGTGCCTCTCGATTTTGAGACAAGTTAGACAAGTTTTGGCCAATGTCGGAATGTTTAACTCTAAAGTGTTGAATAGTGCCATTCATTTCTACTTCTCCCAGAAAGCAATTTGAGTTCAGAAAGTATATTGAGAAATTTAATATTTAAAACTGAGATTTTCGAATATTTAAATGTGTAGGAGTTAGATGAATTGTTAAATATATCTGGCGCATAGAACTCTTATTAGTGATCAATGCATTGATTGCGATGTTCTTATTAATACACAGATGAAACAGTTACCTATTAAAGGTTAGTTAATGCTAGAGAAAAATGGTATCTAAAATATGTTATTTTTTTGCTATTATCTAGATGTGAAAATCAAACCGAAATAAAATTTCTTAGAGCACATGAAAATAATTAAAAATAAGTTGAATTACATTTGAGTTTATTTCTTTAATATTTTAGCAATACCTTATTTATCAAAATGATTCTTGCACTGTAAAATGAATCTATTTTAACTTAATAAATTTATATTTACTAAGTTTCTTAAAAATATATTTTCTGTTTTTGAGGTCGAAAAGAAAAAAAGAAATAAGCTCTTATTATATCTTACTAAAGAGAACTGAAATTTAAAGTTTATAAAATTTAATATTTAATACAGCGTTCTTTGTGTTTATTGCAGTGCTTCTCAAACTTTTAATATTTGTGACCCAATCTTCAATCATAATTTTCATCGCCCCCCATACAATAATAACACAGTAAAAATATACTTTGACGCTAAAGCTTCTATACGACTTTAGTTATAAACCAACCTATCAAGGTTAGTATTAAATTTTGTACATGATAAGCCCATCAGATGTACTAGTAATTATTAAACTCGTTTTTAAGTTAATATTGATAAATTAACTATCAAAAACATTGTGAAGTACTGATACATTTTAAAGTATATTATACACACAAGTGTAAATGTGTATTTTATCAGAATGAATTTTGTTTTACTTCCGTTCAGTAAAAATTAGTATTTATTTTAAATCTTTTATTCTCGACTTTTCAATAAGCTCGTGCCCCCCTTACAGGGATATCACACCCCCAAGGGAAGCACGCTTCACAGTTTGAGAAACGTTGGTTTATCGTAATAACTGTAAGCCTTATATTCACTGAAAAATATATTCTTTTAAACTACAAAGAATATTATCTCCCTGTTATAGAGACATAATATATTTTACTCTCGTGTTGATAAATTTTTATCTTTTATAGCTTTAGATAATCTAAGAGACTCCAAGCTTTATATATCAGATTTAAGGAGGAAATTTGAATTTATGTTGCTTTTTAGAACTACGCAATCAGCAAATGCCCTCATGGGTAAGCTCAACCAATAGCCCTCGTGGGGACAAACTTATCTATTGACTGAGTACTCAGTAGTGAATAATTTTAAAGCTAACCTTAACATTTTATGACACATATAAATCAAAAATTCCTTACATTGCACTAAAACATACAACCTCTAGAATAGTCATTCTCAACCTTTTTTTTTATCCGGTACCTTTCTTAAAAATTTGGCGGTGCATTGCACAAAATTTGGCCAAAAAGGGGAAATTTTGATCGAATTTTGGCAGTGTAAAAAGATACTGGCATTAGTAGGGTTATTAATTACATTTTATAATTAATATACATGTATAATACTATATACTTGTATATTGGTTTTAACTTATTGGAATTTTAGAAAGAAATTGTGGTGCACCGAGAAAATTGCCAAACTTGAATTTTTTGCCTAACTATTTTTAACTTTTGTGACTCCTCATCCGGTGGTTACATAGAAGAATGGGTCACAGAGATATATATTCAATATCACAAAGATACGCTGTTTATCTTCAAATTTTAATAGAAAAATCGCAGTTCCGTCAAGAATCTCAATGCACAGTGGTTGAAAATCACTGCTCTAGTAGATCACTGATTTAATTATTAAATTTTCTTGTAAAAAATCCAATTATTTTTGAATTAAAGTTGAAGCTAAAACAATATATTTTACTCGAAGAGCAAAATCATTATTTCCTTTTTTAGGATGCTTTCTATAAAAAGTTACAGTGATTAATTTATTTTTATAAGTAACAAACGGTATTCTTCATATTTAAAAGCCACCTTTCACCCTAATTTACTATCGAATCAAAACACGCACAGATTTGACAAGTTCTCATTTTTTAAACTATTGATGAAGTACATTTGGTTAAGGTTTACTCTAACCACCTTTTATCGACTTGAGTGCTTGAATACATTTAAAACACTGTTTGTATCCAATTGTGTCATTGATTTTAAGTCTCATAAAATAAAGCTCTTCTAGAATATAAGCAAAATCGTATTATATACGCAACAACAAAAAATGTATAATCAAAATGAAAAATGCGAAAAGTGGTTGAGTAAGAATAAAAAAAACTTTTTATTTGCCAGATGTACTTTCCCTTAGAATGATGTGTTTATCCGAATAAACTATTGTATTTCTTATAGCAGGTTGAAGGGTTGCGTGCAGCTTTGTTGGCAATATTAAAAGGAATAAATATCTGTTTTCTCTGCAAAAAAATTCGATTTCGTGAGGACGCTGAATTTTCTGGTCTAGAAATCTTGATTTAATGCTTGTTCGAATAGATTCGAAGTAATACATGAGGAAGTATCAGGACTAGGGACTCAATTTGTAGCAAATTTGTAATTTCCCTTTGCAAATATATTTCAATAAGAAATTATTGTTTTAGTTTCATTGAATAGTGATAACTTTTGTATTTTGAAAATCTTCTAACTTCATAAGGGAGTTATTAGTTTTTATAAGCTTGGATTGCATAAAATTTATTAATGAATTGACATGTAAGAATGTCATGTAATCAATGTGTCAATGTAACAATGTGTACTGTTGCCCTTTTATTCAACGAAAACTTAAAAGCACGCTTTTGAAAGAAAATTTCATAAAATGCAATTTTATATCCTTTAGTTATAAATATAACATGGTTAATAAAAAAGGTATTCCTTCAATAAAGTTCACCTGTTCTTTATACAATAGTTAAAATAATATCACATTTTAGGTATATATCTTGGTGATTTTATATACATTGGTTGTAAATTAAGAGATTTTTTTTTGGTTGATTACCTCCGGAAGTACTTCATAGATTTTTGTTAAACTAGATATGTACTTAGTTAGCCTGTTGTTGTAGTGTCCTTCCCTAAGAGAAGGAAGGAAAGTTGCCGGAGCCTGAGACAGGTTGGACTTCCGCACGATAGATGACGACACCACCTATCTCCACAATTTAGGCATCAGCTGGAGGGAGGGAAATATTCTCCAGCACCCTGCACCCTTGGTTTCTGCTGTGACCATCCACAAGACTGATTTAACGAGCACGTACTCCGTGTTTACTCGGAGGGTATTTGGTGGCATCGAACCCCGGCCCTCCGATCTGGAGTCCGATGCTCTAACCACTAAGCTACCCATGGTCCTGTTATTACTTAAAGAATGTATTAGTTGTAACCGTATACACTTAAGATCTTATGCACAGTTTATCAGCACAGAAATTCCGAAAGAGAGATTACAAGATCGAACAAAAAAAATGGATTAATAAGCACATCCCTTCTCACTTGAATTTATTCTGGATATGAGACTGTTAATGAGAGTCCTTGAAATCCCTCTCTTCCAGTAAGGCAATTTTCACGAGCTAAACGATTTTGGAAGACATAAGGGGAATTGCGAATGATCTCCCAAGAACATTTCGAACATCTTCTATTAGATTAAGGTGTAGGAGCATGTTTGACCCCAACTCATCAGGCGAATATTCTCACATTGCAGAAATTTGTCAGCCAGATGAGACTTATGTAGAAGAATGTTGTCATACGCAAAAAATTAAATTAGGACCAACTGCATCCTTGAAAAGCAAATATAGGATTGCAAGATTTCATCCCTATATTTCATAGCCGTCACAAAACCTCTGGGAAAGTTATTATTACAGTATTTCTCAAAAAAACATTGAAAAACCTTTTTTCTTTATTTGAAACATTTTTTTTCTTTTCAATTGAGTGAAGCACATCATTTTATTCGTGGACATTTAAATTTCAAATTTAACTTTTTTAAATAATAATTCAGTGTTTTATTTCCTTGAAAGTATATTATTCCTTTTTTGTACATTTTTCATAAAAAATGAATAATACTACTCAGATTCATCATCTATTTGAGTTCTGCATTGAATGTGTTAATTGTGTAAAAAAAATAACAGCAATATTCTTATATAAAACCATAACAGTAACAAAATATACACATGCATTACAGAAAACATTGACGAATTATAATCAGCGCGTTGCTTAAGTATTTGTAAAATATCACACATTAAAATAGATAATAGAAGTAAAAACAAATTTATCTGTATTTTAATATCATTTGATAGTAAAGCTTATATCATGGGATTTTTTTAACTCAGTTCCATGATTCCCCCCCAAATGCATTGAAACATTAGATGTTTAAGGAATACTTAGCAATTTTTATGTAATAATACAGCAGTAATGTCTTATAATATATTGTTTACATCTATTTAAAATTTTACACAAAGCAATTTTTTTATTTAAACACCTTAAGCGGTCATTTTTTTTTGCCAAAAATGTTCCAAAAAAGGTACATTTTTTATTGCATATAACGATGCATAATACTTAACAGAATGCAGGAAGAATTTTATTTTAATTTTCAATTTTAAAGCTTTTACACTATTTTTTGTTTTATAATTGTGGAACACAAAATTCCTTAAATATTTGCTTCTTATAAGTACACTCTGCATGCTATGAAGAACATTCATATATCTTAAAAGAATTTTTCTCATATTAACAAAAATATTTCATGTTCGTACCTCTTTTCAAACGGTTGAGGATTATTTTTGTGTGTGCACACACAATTTGTGAAACATGGTGTAATACTAAGTCCTACACTACAATAGGGACAGAGATAATAACAGCTTTTTTGGATTATCTTTCTATTTTTCATTTCTTCTCAAGCAACAAATTACACATTGCCTTGCCAATTTCTGTATTTTATCGGAAATTTTCAAGAATCTAAATTCCTGCCTTCAATGAAAAATTCTCGTTTTTACCACTAAGAAAATACCGGATGAGAAGTATTTCAGTACCATGGACAAATTGAATCTCTTAAAAATACTAGCACTAATAATCTCGCTATAAGAATGAAAAATATGTGCAAATCAAAAATAGAAAGAAGAAAATATCAGTGCCCGTACAGCAACTAGTTATGGGAAGCTTTCGGCAGCCCGTACGGTTTTCAGAAAAACCAGTTCAGAGGCTAAATTTAGGTTTTCAGATTCAGATTTGTCATTGCTATGTAATTACGTATTCAATATATTTATAAACATTTTCTTAGCGAAGAGAGAACATACTTAAAGAAAGAAAAAATGTGAGATAAATTATTTAATGTAGGCATGTAAAACAGGAAGTGTATCTATACACCATGAAGTATGGATGACAGGATGATATAGTGGATACATTTACCCATCGAATGTTTCCAGAAAATTTATGTGGAATATTGAAAACTAGTACTCATCAAATATAATTTGATCATAAATTCATCACCTAGCGTGATGTCGAAGCTATAAGAATACGATACCTGTTAAAATATCATTTCTTTATCTATCACTGATTCAAAATTTTTTAGTGCGTTGCATTTCAAGAGGGTAGTTAAATAATGTCAAATCAATAAAACTTTTCTAAAAGAAAACACAAAGCAGATACCTGTGTGCTTGTCGTCCTCGTCACTTGGCCGGGAGTGAAAACTGCAAGGTCCATTGCTGATAGCCTTAGTGTTGCTTTGAAGCGTGACTTTAAAAAATCCATCAAGTAATAAATGCTTAAAGCAAACTTATACTTACAAATAACCTGTTGTGAGGGTTTCGCGTCGCACTGCTGAAAAGTCGGCTTCTTTTTGTGGATAAAATAACCGCGTTCCTATACCTACATGCACCCCTAAATATTGCGAGGTCCTGCCTTCTGTCATCGCCCCGACAACCTATGACACCATGAGAAAGCCCCACTCCACCCACGAGCCGAATGAAATTCGAGGATAAAGGAGCGACCGCTTCCATCGCAAGACCCTTAGAAGAGCAGAGGAAGTCCGTTGGAAAACATCGAAGAGAGAGGATGTGGTCTCTTCCCTCACAAATATCATATTCTGAACCCTAATAATATAAACAATACTTGAATAACTTCAATGTAAATATATGTACTGTAATTATATTAGCTGTGACGGAAAAAAACCGAATATTTAAATTCATAAATTTCCCGCTACCATTAAATTTCTCAAACGTCACACTGTTTAAATATTGTTAAGCTTTTCTTCGAAGGTTTTCGCACCCGGGGTTGGTCATGATCACAATCTTGTGGCCGGCACTGTGTTTCTGTCGAGTCGTGGATTAGAGTTCTGGTGTCACTTTAGAGCAAAGGGCTGATGCACGTTAAATCTGTCGAGGCTCAAAGTCCTTACGTTGGTAAGATATGGAAACTTAGAGAAAGGGGATGTCAGATCAGGGTTTTTTTCCGTACTTGATCTAGGCCCAAAAATTATGAGATTCTTCGCCAAGAGCTGCTTTGAAGTTAACATTAATATATTAATGTTACTTTAATACTTATTAATGTTGCTTTGAAGTGCAACATTAATAAGCTACCAGTCAATCGAAAATTTTTCAAATTAAGTTTGTTATTCTTCTATTTTCCTTCCTCAAACTAATGAATTACATTGAATTTAAGTAAATGACACATAATTATTAAAAAATATTGTTTTGAAATAATTGAATATACTCCAATGAGTTCTATTTATTTCTTATGTCATGAAACTTTTTTCTTCCTTTAATTATGGAAAATCTTACGCAATTTAGATGAGTTCCAAACACACATTTCTCTCAAAAATATTACTATTACTATATGTATATTATAGCAATATAGTTTTAGATTTATCTTATTGTTGAAAAAAGAAATTGTTAAATATATTGTAATGAAGATAATGTATATTTATTACTGAAAAATAGAGACTGTAAAAATATTGTTTGACTAGAGCAAGCAAAACCTATTTTGTAGACAACACCTTCTTTACCAATAAATGAATAAATTCAATGGATTTCTAGATATTATTAGTCTTTAAAAGTTATTTGTGAGATAAAAAGATTTCCTATTTTTTATACAAGAAATTTATATTCATGTTTTAACACCATTTTTCACTCCAATTACTTAAAAATGTAATAGTATCGTGTTATTATTATAAAAAGAACTACTGTGTATAAAAGTTATTAAACTACTCGTCTTTTTCATATTTGTCATTTTTCACAAAAAAAAAAAAAAAAAAAATCAAAGAGAAAAGAAATTGAAAATCTCTGAATAATTTATTAGGAAAAAAAAAGTACAGCTGTCAAGCAAAGTTAACAACAACTAAAAATACGCATTTTGTAGGTTTTTCAAATTCCTTTCCACTGATTTAATCTTATATTTTTGAAACAATGTTGTTTTTAGAGTTCACTTCCTTTATCAAAAAGAAGCGTTATATCAAGAAAAAATGTGAACTGAATAAAACATTTTTATCTCTGACTCATATTATCTTTCAACTGATGGAAGAAAATGTGAAACTCTGAGCATTACAACTGTTATGATCGTTGTGAAATCAGAAGATAACTTGTAATGCTCTTAGATTGAATCCAGTGAATGTTGAATTTGCAATCTTTGTTGGATTGTTAAGTCTTTCTCTTCAAAGTCTGCGGTCTTTTTGGGTTGTTGCTGTAAAAGTTCCGTCAAGTGGAAAATCCAGTCATCCGATTGGATAAATGGAAATATATCTTTTTAATAAGTTTTGTCTCTAGTGGAGAGAGAGGTTGTCCATTTCAGGTGCCTTTGCTCAAGCTGAAATGCAAAGAAGCGACATGTGTCTGTGACAAGAAAGCAGCTGGAGGGTTTCGGTTGACTGCTTTCTGCAACTAGTCAATGCCACAAATTTTATTAACTGCATAATTCTTGTCTTTATACAATTTAAGAGTTGAAATTAAATTTTTGTTTTACGGATAACATGTTGGTACAGCTGAATGTGTTTGTCCGAGAAATGTATTGCAATATTTAAAAAAAATATTGTTAATATGATCCATTATGAGGCCTCTGGGGTGTTAATTTTATTTCGAGGGCTGAAAGTATAAGCAATTTTCAAATAAATATAATTCTATGAAATTAAAATTAAATAATTCGAGTCTTTGATACATTAATTATAAAGGAATGAGGCTTCAAAAAGTATAAAATGTTTAAAATATAATTATAACTTTCAAAATTATAAGCATTTGAAATTAAGGAGCTTTTCTGTAATAAATATTAAGTAATTTTTACGTTGCACATGCTAACTTCTAAAATAGTAGCCTTTGATGTATAAAACTTTGTAGAATTATAAAAAGTATCATACTCTTTAAGCCTGATCTAATTTTATTATTATGTATTTTTTGTATTTCAAAATATTTGAAAAATATAGAAATTTAAAAAAAAATTTAAATGGAATTTTTTTTATTTTTTAAAAAACATAATTTTTTTCTATTTATATAAAAATAACTGCAGGGTAATAAGACGATATTTATCTTTATAAATCAACTTATTGCTAGTAATTAGATCTACTAATTTAGAAAATATCATGCGCAACGCAAAAAATTTAATTAATATTTCGTACAGAAATGTTTCTTATCTTCATATGCTAATAATTTTTAAAATTATTATTATATTTTAAACACTTTTTGAAGCCTCGTTTCCTTATAAATAATGTATAACAGATTCGAATTATTTAATTTTAATTTCAAAGAATTATATCTATTTAAAAATTGTTTACATTTTCAGCTTCCGAGACAAAGCTAACACCCCTAAAACTTCTTATCATATATTGATTTGGAGGAATTAACGTCCGTTTTTTTTCAAAGAAGTATATCTCACAAGATAGAATGGTGGTTTCACCAATTTTATAAAAACTTTACTTAGATTCCATAATTAAACTAATAAATACAAATTGAGAAAATAATTGTGTAAAAAGCATGAGTTATCTACTGATTTCTATTGTGTTTAAAGTTAGTGTGCAAATTTATATATTTTATACCTAATCCTTAAAGATTGTATTCTTCACAAATATGACTTTACTTTGCTTTCTTTTTTTTTAATTTTTTTCTTTTCTATTTAATTTTTTTGGAATTCATTCTTCCAAATTCAACAATGTCTGCTGTTTACAAGATTTTATATAGCAAAAAAAAAATATGCATGTTCGAAATTTTTTATCTATACTTGCTTAAAGCTAAGTTTTAAGTTGAATTTTATAACGAAAAGATAACATAAATGAGAGAGATATACAGGTCCAAGTATTAATATTCTAATTTTTTAAATTAAATATTAAGACAAAACAATTTTTTTGCGTAAATTTTCAAAAAAAAAAAAAAAAAAAAACTAAATTCTCTTTCAAAGAAACTTTAATTTACCTTAGCCTACTATTCAGGATTTAATATGAAGGGGATTAAAATTTATTTCATTAAAACGAACACCGAATCTTTCTAAACGGAGGCCATTGTGATATTATTATTATCAGAATATCTTTATCTTTAAATTCTAAATTTAACTTTAACACCTCATCTTTATATTTGTTTAGTCTTTTTGCACATAAAATTTTATTTCATTCTAATTTCTAGCTGTTTTACATATTCGCAGTTACATACCCGTTTAGGTGTTAATTTATTTTATAAAATTAAAAACATTAATAATTAAATGGCCTTATTGATTCACTGATTTTTTACATCTGATAACAACGTATTCATTTACATTGAAAAATAATTCCACAAAATATTACTTCTGGTGCAAGACCTCGGAAGAGAGAGATTTCATACAATTCATATCTGTGTGACAAGTAATCACTGGAGTTTCTAGAGGTGTCACAAGAGAAACCATTTCATGCCAGGGTTATCATTATTCCATTCCAATGGCGTCGTAATTTTTGCTCTTAGCTCATTTTGAACCTTCCCTCTACACCCCTTTATCCCCACTTACACACACACACACAATTCATTTTGTATAAAGTTTGATAAAGAACGACGTTCCACCTTATCTTCATTTGCATGGCGATTGGCAGTAGTTTGGTTCAATAACCAAAATGAGATAAAAGCTTCAGTTTCGAAGACATGCTTCATTGGACTCTTTTATGGGTGAGCTGAACATTGGATTACATGCCCAAAATATGCTTAAAATAGCAACTTGTACATATCGGAGTTACTACAGTATAAATTAATTTTGTTTGTAGTTAAATCTGTAAGCATCAAACTTTTATCAAAAACGATGTTCATTTTATCAAGCTATGTTGATAATCAAGTTTTATTAACTGTGGTCTTATAATCTTTCAATTGATGTGATCATTTGATGATACCTATTTAGGAAAAGTATTCTTCTGTTATTACGTTTAACACTTATTACGTTTGGTTATAATATAGAAAACCTGGATTTTTTTTGTAAAAGATATTCTAATCAAGTTCTGATAAATTAATTTTCTCTGAAAGATATAAGTACCTTTTATTTAAAAAAAATAAGTCGAGCATCTATTTTACAAAGTAGCTAAATCCCGAAAATAGCTCGTTATGTGGAAAATTCGTTAAATAGAAACTCATCTTTTAATATACTTTATAAACCACATAAAACAAATTTTAAATTCGTAAACGCTATATATTAATAAAAAGGTAATTTTTTTTGTAATTTAATGCCTATTTACTTACCCATCAAAAAGAAATCTTCAAGGAAAACAAGAAAGAAAAAAAAATGTTCTGGAATACACTGTATTTTTAACTTAAAAATACACACATATATAAATTAATTAATTTTAATGACATTTTCTAATTTTGCTCGGCTACAGGTAATTTTAAAAATACATTACTTTATAATCAGTAATTTTAAGCATACATTACCTCACGCGTCCGTAAATATAATTACTGACAAAATCTGTTAATTTTGTTTGAGCCTTTTGTTTGAAAAATTAAGCTCCTTTTATTGCTCTCGGGGAATTAGGAAGCTGAAAAAACCAGTTCAAGGAGATCGTAAAATGTGTTAAAAGAGAAAATAATTTGAAATATTCAGAAATATTTTAAAAATAGGGAGAAAAAAATCTAATCACAAGAGAAAAAGTTCGTTAAAAAAGAATTTCACTTCGCTATTTGAAGGTTATTTTACGAAGAAAATAGTAAAATGTTCTTGGTTTCAGGAAAAAAAAATCGCAAAATACAGAAATTCACAAAATAGAGGTTCGTAAAATGGAGTTCGGATTGTGTTTTAAATTTCTGTGAAATTGGTAGATTTTTTATAATCAAAATCATTTCAAAGAACCTTTACTTTTGCAATACGAAAATTGCTATGCATGATGTTTCAAGCATATTAAGTTTATTTTTTAAAGGTACATATATAGACTATATGATACGTAAAAGCTATAGCTTTATATGTAAACTTGTATACTTGTATACATATCAAGTGTTTTTTCACAACATGCTCAAAAAATATTTTTGTATATGAAGCATAAAATTGTTGTATAAAATGTTTTCTTTCATATGCGTTCGCTTTCAAAAATGAATGCATTAAAAAGTTTAAAATATTTTCATTTATTTTTTATTGAAAGTTTTGAGATAGCTTTTGAGAGAGAGAGAGAGAGAAATCCAATACGAAACGAATGAAGAACATGTGAAAAATTACTTCAAAACTTTCATATCCCAAAATTAGAAAATTTTTCTGAATACATTGAAATAGGAATCGAAGTTGGTTTGCGTTCGAAGTTTTTCATACATTACATTCGTATATTTATTAAGTATCTCCTTCAACCTTGTTAAAATGTATTTCACTCCGAATACGAAACGAAAATGTGTGGAGAGATAGGTTTCTCTTGGTATTTTTATTACATATCTTCGAAAATAGTTCTCGAACTCTCTTGAATATTCTTTCTGTGGTTTTCGTTACAAACACTATCGAAGCGAGAAACAAACGAAGAAAAGGGGAGAAAATAGGTACATGGGGAAAAAATAGGAAAAGAAGAACGTTGGTAGCGTAATTCATAGCCCAAACTACCCTAATAGGAAAAAGATAGTTTTCAGGCATCCCTCTCATCCTTGTCAGAACAGATGATGTAAAAAGCGATGCAAATGATGTAGCTGACAGCTGGACAGATTTGAATTAAAGATGCAAAGAAAGAAAACAGAATTCCTCTTTGTTTTTTCTACTTTTTACGGTTTTTATGCTATTTTTTTTCTATTTTTATGTTTTGGGAGTGAAGATTTTAGACGCGATCTATAAGAAATATGTAAAACATTTTTGGCGTAAAAAATCATCAAGACATGGACGGTTTTTGTATTCTGATTAGGCTGCTACTGCAAGCTCGGATCAAAGAAACATAATGCACTTTATTTGTGTTTGCTTATGTTTTGCTACATTCTATCTCGTTACTCGTGGCATCAAAACTTTATATGAAGATAAGATTTCTTTAATGCGATACACATCAAGAGTTTAATGTATCCTTGTATTTTATTGATCCCGATGCTTGTATGTGTTAATAAGATAATATGCTGTTAAACTCTTTTGAACTATAACCGTAAAATTTGTATAATATCTGAATAAATAACAAAACATCGCTTCAGACGAAGTAATTAATTTCACTGAGATTATAAAGTGGGTTTTATTGTTAATATTACTTGACACTGGGAAATAAATGTAATTTAAAATTCTCTAGACTTATAGATTATTGCATATTTAATAATTAAAAAGTATATTAAGAGTTATGTATGTATATATATATATATATATATATATATATATATATATATATATTTTATATATAGATGAAAAGAGACCACACACTCATCACAAGATCTTCGGAACTATTAGACTTACATACTTGAAATTTGACAGGCGTTCTTCTTTTGTTGAATAAAGATCCGATAAGAAAGGGTTTTGCAAAAATCAACTTTCTAGGGGTGTTAAAGAGGGTGTCTTCTTGTTTTTGTACCATTAAACCCATAGGCCTGAAATTTGATAAACACAATACTTTTTATTGAATAAAGATTCGCTAAGAATGGATTTTGCTGAAATTGGCTCCCAAGGGTGGTTGTGGGGGTAACAGGGGCATTATAGTTAAAATTTACCGTTTTTGAATTATTAAACTTACAAACTTGAAACTTGGCAAACATGTTTCTTCTGTTGAGTAGACATTCAATTAGAACGGGTTTTGCTGAAATTAACTCCCAAGAGAGGTAGCGAGGATGTTATGGACAAAAATTTAAATTTCTGAATTACTATACCCTCAGACTTGAAATTCGTCAAACATATTAATTTTATTTTAGTAGATATCTTCTATGAACGAGTTTTAAAGAAATTTACTTCTAAATGAGGTCGCACGGGATAACAGGAGAGTTATAGATAAGAAAAATTTCGTTTTTGAACTAATAGACTTACAAACTTGAAATTAAGAAAACATGTTTCTTCCGCTAAAGACACGTTTTGCGAAACTGGACTTCCTAAATGATTTGAAGGGGCGTTATAGATGAAAAAAAATTTCCATCTTCGAACAATTATATCTACAGACTTGGAATTTGACAAGACAGTTTATTCTAATTAGTAGAGATTTCTTAAAAATATGGTTTGAAGGAATCGATTCCGGAAGGAGCTACATGAATGTAAATAAAAAAATATTCTTCTGTTTTATAAATTAAAGTCCATTTTAAATCAAGAGGTAAGAGCCATAAGAATATTTTTCAATAAAAAAGAAAGCTTAACACGCTAAAACTTAGATAATAATAATCTAAAAGGAATGCGTATTCCTACAGTACCATGAAATATCCAGTGAAGTGGGCGGGTAAAGGCGAGTATATATATATATAGCACATCCCCGTTAACAGGAATTTTACCTTTTTTAAATTTATCAAAGCAAAAATTATAGCACACATCTCGCAACAAAGAGTAACTTCTTTTTAAATAAGTTGTTTTAAATTGGTATATCATCCGTTCGAAGCAACTCGCTTAGAAAAAGTGCCATTCATTTTACGCGACTTCAGAATATAATTAATATCTTGCCAAGAAAAATTAATAAATAAATTATGGCAGAAAAAAATCCTCTGAAACTGAAAGGTTTTGTCTTAAGCATGCTAAAAAAGTACTTTCTATAGGATATAGATCTAATTCAACAGGCGTATACATTTTTTTAGATACAAATATAGAATTTGTTCTCTTCTGTCATCCATTGATTGGACAAGGTATCTCTTCAGTGAAACAGTGGAATTAAAAAAAGCTTTTTTAAAAAGTATCTAATTTTTATTAAAAAGTGTGAGTGAATTAACATTTTAGAAAAATCTCCATTTAAATTATCAGATGCAGATATTACTATATTTTGATTCCTTTGAAGGGAAATATTCCAAACATTCCAAGACAAATGTGCATTCAAGTATACAGTTGGATCTCTATTTAACGAAGTCGCTAAATCCCCCAAAAAAATTCCTTATATGTAAAATTCATTCAATAGAGATTTAACTTTTAATGTATTTTAAAAACTAAATAAAACAAATTTTAAATTCATAAACACTATGAATTACTAAAAAATAATTATTCATACTGTTTTTTGAAAATTAATATCTGTTTATTTTATAAATGTTACTCATAAAAAAGAATCTGCAAGGAAAACAAGAAAAAAGGACACTGTCCAGGAATCCACTATATATATTTTCAACTTTAAAAAATAATTTTATATTAAAAAATTAATGAATTTTAATGACATTTTCTAATTTTAAGCCCACAAGTTAGTTTTAATTTTAAACATCCATTATTTTATAACCAGTACTTTTAAACATACATTATTACACGCGTCCTTAAATTTAAACTGATAAAATCTGTTGATTTTATTTGAGTTTTATTATGTTAAAAAATACGGCAATTTTATTGCTCTTTGTGAGTTAGGTACCTTGTAAAATCAGTTAAAGGCATTGATCACCATAAAATGTGTTAAAAGAAAGAATAATTTGAAATATTCAAAAAAATTTTTCAAATAGGGAGAAAAAAATCGAATCACAAGAGTAAAAGCACTTTAAATGTAACATTTATTTCGTCATTTGGAAGTTATTTTATGAAAAAAATAATAAAATGCTCTTGGTTCCAGGAAAAAGTTCACAAAATAGAAAAATTCGCTAGATAGAGTTTCATATAATAGAGGTCCGACTGTATTTCTGTAATTTAATTTTTTCGAAGCAGGGAACATTAAGAACAGAAATAGTTTATAAACATACTGAGTTGATTTTAGATTACGCCTACATCGAACTGACTTCAAAAGCAATGTTATATTCAATTATTTTATTAAATATCAGCATCATGAAAACTGGAAGAAAATAATTTCTCTAATAATGTATATATTGCGATTTATTGCATGATGACAATAATGTGAAGTGCTTGCTTAAAAGCTATTTTGGAGTTATTTAGTGTAAAATTGAAAGATCCATATTTTTATTTCAGAATAATTTGATAGTTATATTCCTTCTATTATAGCAAAAATAGTCAACATATGTCCAAAAATATTGAGCACAATTGAAATTCTACACATGAGAACGTATACTTGGGAATAAATTAATTCTTTATACTTGTCTCGAGAATATTTCTAAATGATATTTTGTGGCAATAATCGGCAATTTAGAATAAATATTTTTCACAGTGCATGTGCCTTATTGGCGTTTTTGTTTGCTGAAAATGGTTTGAAAAATAAATTGGTCCAGTGTAATTACTTGTAATGATATTGTATAATCAAATTTGATATTAAATAATCTGAAGAAATCATCAAACTTATAGTAAAAATAGCTAAAACAGTTAATTCTATCTACAACAATTTATTATAATTCATCCTTTTAAAAAGTAAGTAAACCACATAAGAAAAAAATCTTTAAATTATATTTTATAAGTTAATCTAAAGATTCAAAAAGTTTTCTAATTCATATCTTACCTTGTTCAACCTTAACTATCGAACAATATTGAAAAACTAAACGCAACGATAACAGGCGATGGCAAAATAAGTTAACATTGGAACGTGAGAAATTAAAATTAAGCGGATAATGACTACTGACTTTTAGTAACAATTGATGCACAAATTTCTCTCTATTAGTACTATGATAAATTTTATTGGAAAAGTTATGAACATTAAAAAGTCGTTGCTATCTAAAAGCAACAAAATCTTTCTCGAATTAAAATTTTAAATATCATCATTTAATTGAAAATGATTCTCTGAATATTGTATAGTCCAAATAATCAAAATAATTTAATTTCTTATGTTTGTGTATTTCAACAGAAAACTTAATTTTAAATGTTATATGCATTAAGTCTTGAAATTTTGAGACGTTTGAAGATTATTTATCTTAATGTGTGATTGGGATCCACATATGTTTTCACTATTAGGGTGGTAAGCAGATGAAGCAGTCAATGCAAAACTTTAGGTACTTTCTTATGTATATGGGGCCATTATATTATTGAGTTATAAACAGTGTCCCGAAACTCAACGTCACTGTAAAATTGTGAAATGTGTGACCGCAGTACATTATGATGAAATGATTGGTGTTAATTTTCAAAATATACTAGTCATTACTTTACCAAGTAATGTGGAATTTTTAAAAAAAATTTTCAGAGACGAATTTTTTTAAAATTCACTCTTACCGTTGAGTTTCAGGACACCCAGCAGATACGCTAAAATGACTGAGTGTAAGGTTTCGTCGACTCATCTGAAGATACATGTAGCACAAAGTAGCAAAAATCATAACTTTTTTTATGTCTTATGACAAAATCTTGAAAGAAGAGATAAAATTTCATGTAAACTAATCATAATGTATGACACTTAACCGAAGGAGTTGTGCAATAGTTTAAAAATCTCTCTAGTAACTTATAAATCTTTCAAATCTAAGACTTACATGAGGTCTACAGGTTATTTCTGAGCTCAGAGTTCCACGGTACATAATAATATCGAAAAAAAAAGATTTAAATACTTTTTATGACAAGAATGAAAAAAGGAGAAGAATTGCAATGAGCTACAAATTAATAAACACTGTATCGTTTTTTTAATTTTTATTTTCAATGGCCAGGGTTACGGAAGACCACTACACCACAAGGGGGTAAGAAGAAAAACAAAAGCAGACAAAATAAACAAAGTAAGGAAAAAAAAATAAAAATGGCGAGAAATGTCTATGAATCCAATAAGTTTCTAGCTTGCCAATAAAGGTCACACAATGAGGAGCCCTTTAGGGCTGGGCAGTGGCGAATGTGGGCAGCATCCATATCCTCCCGAAAATTTCAGAACGTGCAGAAACGGGCCTGTGCAACATGAATTCTATGTAGATGTTTCAGGGGGCAGTCGTGTCCAGTGGTCAGACGAAACTCAGCAGCTGCTTTACGTCTTGGCCACATGATCAAATTAATGAATTATGTATTTACTATGTATTAAATAATAATTAAATTTCTTCTAAGTATGTATACATTGTATCACCAGAATGAATTTTTGTTTTATGTTACATAAATAAAAGTACACATACTTTAAGGTATCCGACTACACGCGAAAATATTTAAAAAAAATGGAAATATGGAAACTTTTTGTGTGTGTTTTTTAGATTTATTTAGTATATTTTAAGAAAAAAAATCCTAAAATTATATATATATATATATATATATATATATATATATATATATATATATATTTTAAGGATAATTAAATTAGATTAAAAATTAAATTCCCTATCTAGCACTTGACTCATCTTTCTCCGTTCCCATATTCAAGTATCAAACTAATCACCCATTTATTTCTTCCGAACATATGGCCTAGCCAATAAACATGTCTAATTCCAGATCGTTAGATTTAATAGTCAACATATGTCAGCATTAACTTGCAAGCCCCTCTTCAAAGCAGCGATACTTACCATATGTTTTTCAAGTGTTATCCACTTGAAACCACCACCATGGCGTGCTTTTTTCTCCCTGCCCTTAGCATCAGAACAGATGTACAAACGATTGAATAAAGGTCGTCTTTTCACTTCTCTAACTTTTATCTGATTCTGTTTTAAAAATCATGACAGAATTAAAGCCGGCAGGATTTACTTGCTAATATAGTTCGAAATGTTTAACTTAAATTAGTTCTTAAAGTTAAAGAATTTAAATAAAACGAGCGCAAATTATGCCAGCTATCAAAATAAATGCTGCGAATAACGATTACGGGACTCCGTCAAACGATATTTCTCTCTTTGCTGAGGACGTCAAATTGCCGGAATAAAAAGTAGTACGGAAAAAGAAAAGCGCTAGTAATCCCCGAAAGAACATCGCTCTTAACACAGAGAAGAATGCAGTGTTTACAGCCGAACGATATTCTGTTTTTGCTGAAGAGGCCATCCAGTTTCCCGTGAATGGAAGAAACATTCTAATGGAGAGGAAAAAAAATGGGGAAAGCGTGAATCCCCTAAACTCCATGATGAAAGATGTCAATCCCTTCCGCCAGAATAGATAAAAAATATGTTTTTCTCCGAATGGTATTGTGATTTAGTTCCAGTGATACAATGATGGAAGGATCAGCAGTACCAGAAAAAAAAAAATTTTCGCCGGAAAGTCTGCACGGTAATACTGTGAAATAGTGAAGCAATAACATTAAAAAAAATTAAATTTTACTAGTGAAATAAAGCTACAACATCCGGATTCACCAAGGATTTCTGCCGCTACGAAGTGGAGGTCAGTTAAATTATATATTTCCAATTTTAGTAACGTTGAAGTGACTGAGTTTTACTGAACAGAACTTGGCGAAAAAGAATAATATATGATATGATATGGTATTTAATTTTTATAATATAGTTGTGTTATAAATGAGATATTTTCTTTATATTTTAATTGAGAAAACAAAGTATATAGGTTTAGTCATACAAAATTTTGAGAAATTTTAATATGCTTCTCATAATTTTATCTTAAGATGTCGAATGAGTTAAGAGTTATGATAGAAATTGGTGTTTTAAAGTCGAAAGATATAAGTTAAATTATTAGAGAAATGACTCTAAGGTACTAATACTAATGATGTTGATTTTGAGAAGAAACAAAAGTAAAGTCACGTTGCATTCTTTTTTCTCCACTGAATTTAATTATTTTGTTAATTATTTTATTCAGCAGTAATCTTATTGTATGTCATTTAATTTTTTTTATTTTGAAATTGTGTGTTTTGATATACCGGCCATATATCAGGATTCACTATTTCTTAAAATTTTCCTTATCTAAAATTAAAATTAACTTAATAACTTGAAGTCTAATTTTGGAAATTATACAGTGGATAAGGGAGAATACAATCATTATAATTTTGTATATGTCTCGAAACATTAAGAGGACAAACTTGTTTAGTTTGATATGTACACCTCTCATTGTTTCTTATCAGCATCCCTGAATATCTGTGAGTTGATGACGCAGATTTCTCAGAGAGATGTGTTTAAAATTAAGTAAGGTGATACAGTTTTATTAGTGAATGTGTGATGCAAGAGAAACTCAAGAATTTTTGTCTATGAAACGTATTTTTAGAAGGTTACGGAAAGACTCAAAATATTGTATGCGATATTAAGTTACAATGAATATTGTGAAAAATTTTCAGAAATACTAAAAGTTATTATTGAAGTGAGTCCACTTTTCCGACTCAAAATAATAAAAAAGAGCTCTTATATTCTCTTATATTCTTATAATTCTTATATTCTTATATTCCTATATTCTTATAATTTTACATTTTATAACGAATATAAAATAAAATATTGTTTATTGTATTGAATAGTGCATATATAAGTTGTGTGTTGTACACTGTTTTCATATTATTAATAATTTCATTTTATTAGTGTCTATATTTTTTTTTATCTTTTTAAAAAATGTATTTCATATATGCAAAATTTAGTGTATCAATGGCGCCAGAGTAGATTTTTATACAAAATTATTATTTTAACATTTGTATCATTTCATGTATTTTAATATTTACTATCTTATTGTTTGATATATTATTTTCCAACATATAATTTTTTTGAAAATATCTACCAGCTATAATACGAATCTATTATTATGAAGGAATAGGAGGAAACGCGAGCTCTTTTTCTGAATGTCGAATAGATTTAAACAAGCTAATCTTCAATTACATGTATGGAAATTCATTTTTATCAATTAATTGTCATTACTGTGTTTGTTGTTAGTTTCGTTTATTATATTGCATTTTGATTTTAGTATTCCTATTGCTTAAATATTTCTACTGTGTGTAATATGTCTTTCTAAATAACTATGTATTGTTTTGTGTTTGTTGAAAATTGATTAAGTTTGTAAAGAGAGAAAAAAACCACGCCATGTGACTCCCTTTTAAAATTGGGGGGCAAATGTAAGGATAATTAAATTAGATTAAAAATTAAATTCCCTATCTAGCACTTGACTCATCTTTCTCCGTTCCCATATTCAAGTATCAAACTAATCCCCCATTTATTTCTTCCGAACATATGGCCTAGCCAATAAACATGTCTAATTCCAGATCGTTAGATTTAATAGTCAACATATGTCAGCATTAACTTGCAAGCCCCTCTTCAAAGCAGCGATACTTACCATATGTTTTTCAAGTGTTATCCACTTGAGACCACCACCATGGCGTGCTTTTTCCTCCCTGCCCTTAGCGTCAGAACAGATGTACAAACGATTAAATAAAGGTCGTCTTTTCACTTCTCTAACTTTTATCTGATTCTGTCTTAAAAATCATGACACACACATATATATATATATATATATATATATATATATATATATATAATATGAAGAGATAAAGAAATTATTACAAAAATGGGAAAAAATTGGTAAAAATTTATAAAAAAATTTCACAAATGAGGCCTACCATGTATAAAAAGTTTATGGACAAATTTTCATTTTTTCAATTTTAATGTGTTACTTTGGCATTCTTTTTTGAAATGACCTTCAGGATAAGAGACATTTTAGTTTTTACAAAAACTAGAGCACTTTATTATAGTTATTACATGAAATTGCTTAAAAAACTGATTATATTCACATAAGGGACTATAAATATTTTAATAAATCATTGATTGATAAACCCCTGGAGGTTTAAACTTTTCTACTACTGCAGAGAACATACAAAAAAAATTTAGTTAATTTTTCTTAAAACTTTTTGAGCAATCGCTGTCCCCATTTGAGTTTTTCGTAAAAACACATTTTAAAGTTTGACATATTTCGTTTAAAATTATGGCATCTGCTTTACTAAAACAGTTGTAGTTTTTGTTCTAGTGAATGGAAAAAAAAACTTGGTATTTTTACAAAGCTCATAGACGATCTATAAAATAAAATAGAAAAAAAAATGCCCCTTTTTAAAAAAATTCCCGATTTTAGAGTAGTCGGGTACCTTAATTCCTTCCCAATTTTTTTGTACATCAGATAGAATTAAGCAAAAGTGATATCATCGTGTAAAATTGGTAAAAGGTGAGTTATAAATGGAATTATTGCTATTTTTATGTTTTAAAAAGGCAGTTAGATGAATAAATTGAACAAATACAAACATAGCAAGCAGAATGATAAAAATTACACTACAATTAATAAAAAAAAGTTTCTCAAGGTTTTTACAAACCTTATCCTTAGTGTTTTATTTTTCAATATTGCACAATTTTTTTTCTTTAATTCATGGTACTTTACTTTAGTTTATGTGCATTTATGAGAAACATTTTACTAAAAAGAAAATAATATATCTGATGAATTCTTTAATGATGTGCAATCCCTTAATGATGTAATGCCACATGATATTAACCAATAATCATTAAAAACATATAAAAAAAATTCACTTCAGACATCTTTTATATATTTTTTTAATTGATTTGTAATGTATTTGATTTTTCCCTTTCACAATACTTTTTTTTCTTTTTCAAGACATTTAAAAAATGTTTAAAAGGAAGGAGTGTTTAAAAAATGAAAGGAAAGGAAATGTTTAAAAAAGGAGCAAAAACAATCTTCAAAAAGAAAAACAAAATGACAAGCAAGTTTTATCTAAATGAAAATGAAATGTTGAAGCTTGAGTCCGATTTTTTATTTTTATAGAAGCCCAATTTAGAATCTTGTCTTTACAAATCAATTTTTTTTTGTGATTTCGCTTTAAAAAATACTTAGAGAAATTTTATTTAACTCGTTTTCTCGGCATTACACAAACGCTAAAAGTATACACATTTATGTCAAAACATTCTTTTGTAAAGACTTCAAGGAAAATGTTACATTTCTTGTAATACAAGGTATATACAATTTCAAAGAAGGCTTTTGTTGTAATTTCAAAAGAAAATTAAAAAGAAATTATAGACATATGCAAATTATTCAATTTGAAAATCCTAGCTTATTTCTTCGAAATGTAGAAATGGATGTTAAAATGACAGATGTGTATTTGACTTTTTAGACGTTAAAATATATTTTCTGCTCACAAATATTTTATATTGAATGATGATTTTCACGCGCTTTCCACGAAGTATCTTTCCTTTTTTTTAGCTTATTTTGAAGTTAAAGATATTTATTGAGGACGAAGTGGCAAGAATTAGTCTCACTAATATTTTAACGTACAAGTTCTTGAACTCTTCATTCGAGCCCAGTACCACTAAAGACCCGCCGTGTAGGGCAGCGATGCACGTTAAATCTGTCGAGAGCTGAAACGTCCTCCCGTTGGTGTTGTGTGGTAGTTAGGAGAGGGGGTGCCAGCTCAGGTGTCGTCCACGTCACTTGACCATGGTTCAAAATTACGTGGTCCGTCGCCAAAAGCCCTCGTGTAGCTGAACAGTGCGACGTTAATATTCAATCAATCAATCAATCAATCTTGAACTCTTCAATCATTTTATGGTTATCATTAGCTGTAAGAGATAAAGTAATAAGGTAAATAAATCTTCGCAATTTTTGAGTTTTTATAAATTTACAGTTGTTTTTGTCTAGGAAAATTCTTCCCTTTGAAATCAATTATAAATGGAAAGAGAGATTGAAAAGAGCATCAGATGTGAAATGGTGAGTTATCCGACACTTTATATATATGAAGGAAATGAGTTTTTTTAAAGTGATAACTTCTTTAGACGCGTTTTGCTGAAGTGAATCAAAGTTAAGCATCAGGTTCTCGTGCGTTACATTCACTCGGATTTTTTCAGCTAAAGTCGGTAATCTTCTTCGGATCGGCGCCGCGCGCTTAGTTTTGAATTGAAAACTTGTTAGGCGTATGTTTTTTTTTTAAGTCTAAGCTTCATACACACTTTTCCCCCTGAAAGTTTGTGTTTTCTTTATTTAATCATTACTGTCATGTAGCCGACTTCCATTCAACTCCAGCAAGTGAACGAGAGAAGAGGAAGTGAAAATAATTTAAAAAAAGGTTTTTTTTTCTCTTCAATAGGAGATTGAAGATAAGAATAAACTAAGCATGGGATCTATTTCTTGATACAGTAGGAAGAGCATTTAATTGCAAAAATGTGCAAAAGAACTAAAATCCAAAATTTTAACGAAGTTACTTAGTGAGAAAGTTGCAAATATTTTTGTTTAAATTAGTGATGACAACATAAAAATTAAGAGAAAGTAAAATCATTAATTGTGAAAAATTACGAAACCTCTCCTTTTGTTTGCTTAAATTTTTTTTAAAAAAGTAAACGCCTCTCAGGGCATAAGTTTTCCTAGCCTTACATAGTATACGGCGGTACATAAGTTATACAATCGATAGTTACGCATTATCGCAACGGTATTGGCTACATTATATGAAAGGAAGTACATGGTTACCAATTCAGCGGGTACGACTCATTAGAAGTCAGGGGGGTTGAGTTATCTTGAACCTTGACATTGTTGCGATAGTAAGCAAGTACCATATAAACATATATATTATATAAATATAATCTATATAAGTTATTTATGTATAAATATTTCTAAATAATTAGACTAATTGACATTTACATAAATCATATGTACTCATACATAAATATATAAGAACGCATAATTATTTAAACATTGCCCTTTACATAAAAAACTGATTAAATAAAAAAAATCCACCGATGAAGGGATACGAATAAGAGAACTACTTAACATCTGCATGCGGAAATGTCGTAAAAGAAAACGTAGTACTTCCCAAGAAATGGATTCTCTTGCTCACTATAAATCAGAAGTTTTCATTTCTATTGTGTGGACATAAGCACACACACAATTTTTTAAATATAGTTGTTCCATGCGAATTCAAGCGCATGTCATCTGAATATATAATTGTTACGTATTTTATTAGCAAAATAAAATAGGTCTATTTCATGTTTCAACGCATTCAATCCAGTGTATACTTTATTATCCTGTTAGCACAAAGTTTCAGTGTCATTAAAATTAGGATAAATATTTTAGAATTTTAATATATATGCAACATTCCTTACTCAGTTTTCCCCTATTAAAGTGCAAAATATGTTAATGTATTTTTTTGCTAATAACTTCATTTATTTTTAAAAGTCACGTGCTTTTTTTGTTTGTTTTTAAATGCTTATTGCTTGCATGAAAATTATTTTAGCAAATAAAACCACATTTTATCCATTCAGTTATTCTAACACTCCAGGACGAACTTTGTGAGACTCATACTTTCATAACATACCCAGTTATATATATGACAGCACATTGCTTAAGGTATCCGACTACGTTCCAAACCGTGATTTTGCAAAAGCGTGTAAATGAATAATATTTATGATATTTAGTGTCACTTAGATTAGAAAATGCATATAAAATTGTTTTAAGAATAGTATTACAGTAAAAAAATTATTTAAGTACAATATTTTGACAAAAAATGAACATAGAATGACCCATTTTCAAAATATTCTCCTTTGTGAAAAATGCTTCTATTATAATAATACTTTGCCTGTGTATAGCTCAGACCTCTGTACAGAGGCTCAACTAGAATTTTTGAAGTAAATAACTTAGAAGTGGGTTTATATCCATGTTTTACGACAACAGAGGGGAGAAATATTAAGAAAAAAACCCCGATAATTATTTCAATTGGTTGTAATTAATATTGGTCTGAAAGTAATGTGAATTTTTCAAAAATCATAGTTGAGCCTCTGTACTGATGTCTGAGCTATATACAGACAAAATATTAGTATAATAGATGCATTTTTCACAAAAGGAGAACATTTTGAAAATGGGTCATTCTATGTTCATTTTTTGTCAAAATATTGTACTTAAATAATTTTTTATTGTAAAGATATTCTTAAAACAATTTTGTATTCATTTTCTAATCAAAGTGACACTAAATATCATAAATATTATCCATTTATACACTTTTGCAAAATCACGGTTCCGAACGTAGTCAGATACCTTAATGTTTTTCAGAATGATTAAGATTATAATAATTTCCCCAGCGATACAGAGACCTCGCGTTATCTGGATATTATGGTAGTGAGTGTTATTGGATGGTGAGCGACTCAAATTGAGACATTGATTTCAATCGCGGTTTCACAAAGAGATCATCATGCATTATAACGGAGGTTGCTGCGCTTTAATTTTAACTGGTTCTGAAAGTATGACGCGAAAAAAATCGAAGTACCAGATTAGACGTCATTCTCCTTTATTGAAAGCAGATCAATGTTTCCAGGAAAATAATCCATTTAAATAGTTCTCTAAAGTAATGTTAACTCAAGCTGAACTATATACGCATTGCTATGTATAAATATTTGAGCTTCGTCACTTCGAAAAACCCCATATATTTTGTGATATCGAATATGCAAATAATATAGAACACATACATTTGCATATGGTTTTGTTTGCATTATATTACAACTCATGTAAAAAGGTTGTAAATGAGAAGGAGAGACTGAAATGGAACTCCTAGTATTATTTTTGTCAAGGGCATTTCACATGCAAATTGCAATATTTTAAAAAGAGAATAGTTAAGTAGTTCTTTTTCTTCTTTAATGACTTGTTTCAAAAAGCGAAATGTGATACTAACATAGTAGTCTAATAATAAATTAATTTCTTGTTTATTGTTTTAGTAAGTCAGACTATTACTTTTAGTTAAGGATTATAGTTATAAGTGAAAATATAATTCTTAACAAAGTAATGTTTTAACCAAAGCGCTTTTAGCAAGGAATATGTGAAAAGACATAATACAAAATAATGTCATTTTTCTTTTTAGTTTCTCTAGCTTGGCATAGTTGAATAATGTAATTGAATATGTTAGAGTAAGAAACTCTATTTCGGGGAAAACATCTTAATTATTAAAGATAAATCATTAGAATAATCTTTAACTATTGATGGAAATATTCTTGAAAAGTTCAATGTAATTTACTTGCATTTCTCAAACAGGGTCTTAATTGTCTCTTGATGAACACGGATTTGTTTCACTTTAATTAAAATTTCTCGCAATAAATTAATAAATTACTAGAAACAGGGATGTTGTTACTCAAAATTACTCGATTTGATTTAAAACAAACATAATAATATTGAGTCAAGAGATTTTATTCTGTTTAAAATGGAACATTAATTGCAGATTCACAATTCTGCTTTGATATAATCGCTGAATTTCTTATTTCAATCAATTTTTTCTTAAGCATTATTTCAATTTTTCTAAAAATGTAATGTAAGAAGTAAGCAGCTCTATTTCTTTAATAACTTAGAAAATGTAGTGAAATATACAAAGTATTTTTTAAAATGATTTCCCATGCATGAGATATAATTTATCATAAAATAAATCTAGATAAAGAGATAGCTTAAATAAGAATGAAAGCTGCATTTTATTGCTTTTATATTTTATATTTTTAGTTGCTAAGTCATTGAATGTATGAAAAAAAGTTATGTTAACTTTTGATATCTCGAATTTTTCCTTTTGCATTAACAATCCATTTTCACCTTTTTGCAGCACGAATAAATAAATGCTAGACGTTTGTCAACATTTGTAGACATCTGTTGCCTTAAGTGATCTTATCCTAAATATTTCTTCTAAGATCTGAAGAAGATCCTTAAACCGTAACGTCAGGTGATTAATGGCCGTTATAGGGCGTGGTGTGTTCTGGGTGTGACACTCCCTCCCCCTAGTGATCTTAATTAATCATTGATGAAAGGGGGCAAAAAGACCCCAGAGTCCATCTAGAGCGAGAGACGAAACGGTTAGAAAGTGAACTAGTCCCATGGGGCTTGTATAGGATTGTAAGAAAAGTGCGGACCTTTTCTTCTACAAAAATAGATGAGCCAGGGATTATTTAAGGATGGCTCAGTCACGCGACAGCTCTATGTAAATGCTGAACCAGTTTAACGGTCATAAAAGGAGTAGTTGGCGTTACTCTCATTAATAATACGTGGAAGTGCGCCACGGTTATTTTCCCGCATAAATTATGAAGCTTCACACTATATTTCTGCGCTGTTTCTGATATAGATGACTATTTCATCTGAAGGAAGAAAATAAAGTTTAGATTGAAAACACACAAATTACTTTTTAAATTCTGTTTGAAGTAATTTGATACTAAGTGTTGACTATATTTTAATTGAAGGGCATTGAACTTCATTAATTATTCTTTGGAAATAAGGAGATGGGGGGAATGGATATGAGCACTTGTTGCATACTTTAAATTAAAGAGGTAGTGTTTCGAAGAATTTATAACTCTGTTTGTGCGCTATAATGGATTGATTTAGACTGTTCACAAATTATTCAGATTTTTCATAGACATTTGATAGCTTTGATGACAAAAGTTAATACTTTCCAATCTGTGGCCGGACAAAATGCCTATATGTGTGTGTGTGTGTGTGTGTGTGTAGTGTGGCACATTTCCGTTATCAAGGTAAGGTTGTGGATGTTGTAGTGATGATGAATCGATTAGTATAAAAAAAACTTCTTCTTAAGTAGCATTCAACATTTATTGAAGATCACACACACATATAAATACTACTGAACAACACTTAGCGTTTCGGTATGTAGCAGGAAGCAGGCAAGAGACAAAAAACGGGCTGTAGAGAGAAAAAAAGAGATTTTTCAGAGTCCTGGATAGTTATATGAAGCGGCAGCAGGAAGTCTTGAAGTCCACGTGACTTTCGTGGACGGAGGCTTTGATTGGCGGAAAGATATCGTTTGACAGATTCTGATGTAATTTTACTTTAAAGGTACAAACGTTAAATTTCAAAAGATACGGTTACAATTATCCCGTTTGGCGGGTAAACTAGTTAATTAATTACGCGCAAGTCCTGAAGTCCAGGACACTTACATATTAAAAAGTTGTTTAGAGAAATTAAAGGGAATTTCTCTCTTTCTCTCTCTCTCTATATATATACCATATTTATTCGAATCTAAGTTGCCATCGATTCTAAGCCGCACCCCAAATTCTCAACAAGTTTTTGCTGAAAAATAGTATAAATTGGTCTATTAATAATCAATTTTACGATATTAAAATAAATTTCAAATGATCCACCCTAATTAAAAGTGAATAATTAATTATTTTACAAGTATTTTAATCTTTTAAATACATGCATCGACCTGTAATTATTTTAATTGCTCCCATCCAACGAAATTCTTTTCCTTTGATTCTAAGCGGCACCCGATTTTTAGCAGCATCATCATTGGAAAAAAAGTGGGGCTTAAATTCGAGTGCATAAATATGGTTTCTATATATATATGTATTTATATGTTAGGTTGGAGAATAAGCTCGTAGCGTTTTTATATTTTCTTTTGTTTTACAATGATTTTTTTGACAACGATCGTATTCATTCGATAGAGATCTTTCTGCTATACAATACTGTGCTAATCGTCTTTTTAAAGTAATTTAATTTTTATTACTTTTGAGGCTTAGGAATATAATATCCATAAGGTAAGAAGCAATATTTTCGACTGTTGTTCTTCGCCTTTCATCGAGGCCAAAAAGTTGTTAAAGCAGCCCGGGACATTTACCATGTATACGGAGTAGGTGTCGTAGATGAATCTACGGCATGGAAATGGTTTGCAGAGTTGGAAAATGGTGATTTTGACATCTACGACACGCCCCGCCTCGGAAGACCTTCTAAATTCGACGAAGAGCTTTCCAAAGCACTTTTGATGGAGAACGGCCACCAAATAAATAGTGAATTGGCCCCAAAAAAAAGGAACTGCGATCATAAAACGATTCTCAATCATCTTAATTGAAAGGGATTTGCCGAAAAATTGGGGACCAGGGTGCCTATTGAGCTTAATGAGAACAACAAAGAAAATCACCTTCAGATTGTTTCTTAACATCTAGCCCGCCATCAAGTAACACGAGGTCATAAACAACGTTTTTTGTACCGAATCGTCTCAGGAGATGAGAAATGGTCATACATATACATACATGCATTCCTATACATAAATATAAAGCAAAGAAAGGAGTGGGTGGCTCGAGAATATACACCATAGCCGAGAGTCAAGCCTGACCTCCACCCAAAGAAGACCATGATCAGCGCTTAGTGGGACTGAGAGGGCATGGTGCACTGGAAAATGCTTGAAAGGAATGCCACGGTTAACAAGAAGCTCTACATAGTCCATCTACACCGCGTAAAAGAAGCTATTCGACTAAAAAGACGCCATCGCGACAAGGGCAAACCATACTCCTTCTCGACAACGCCAGGCCCCATGTTACACAAGTCGTCAAAGCCACACTCCAAAAGCTCGAATAGGAGGTCCTTTCACATCTGCCGTATTCTCCGGACCTTACACCGACGAATCACCATCTTTTCCGCTCCCTGTCGAACCATATGAGGGGCTTTACCTTCGACAATGAAGAGGAACTTACAAATTGGCCCGAGAACTTCTTCAACACGAGATCGGGCGATTTCTGACGGAATGTCATCCACAAATTGGTCGAGAGGTGGGAGGAGACCGTAGTAAACAGCAACTGCAAATACATGATTGATTAAATTATTGTTATAACTATTGATTTTTGTTAAAATAAAAGTCTTTGATAAACCCGCTACGAACTTATTTCCCAACCTAATATATATAACAAAAGTAGGCTTCAATTTGAAGTAAACACGATATTTTGATGGAAAAAGGTAAGATAGGTGAAATAAAAATTTTAAAGTATGTAACTGGTCCTATCCGCGCTTCTACTAATCCTCTTGAGTAAAATACTCTTTTTAACTGATTTTAGCTGAAAACTGCTTTTCGTAGAGTTGACGTGATTTTATGTAAATGAGAGCTTCTATTTAAGTGCTAGTCGTGGAGTAGGCGTGAGGATGGTTGAAAATTGAGTATAAGAAGAAAGCATAGAGTTAGCGATTGGTGGTCACACTTAGTATTATTAATTACAGAAGGAAGGAGTAAACGAGAAAAGGTAGCCGGCCACCCTACGGCTTATAATTAAGCAAGTGTTGAAGCAAGATCACTCAGGAGAGTAGATAAGTACTCTTATTTAGATTACCGTTAGATTAATGTTTTATTGCTCCTTGAATTTTGTTATAGGAATGTATTCTCAGGTTTCTTATTGTCTAATAAAGTGAAAAAGGAGATAAAATTGTTTAAATTGAGAATTGTCTGATTCTTACTCGAACCCTCTCACACCCACGGTCGAAGAACCGCGACAAGTAGATATCGTAAGTAGGAGGATCATTCAGAAAGTATGTTTCTCACGCGGCCCGTAAAAAGAAAAAAACATAATTAGCGGGAAAAATTTATTACAAATACACAATATTATTTCTGCTACTTGTCAAAGTAAGCACCGGAACTCTATAACAGATTTTCATTTACCACGGAACTGTTTCATACGGAATTATTTTCTCTCTCTCTCTCTCACGCAACTTTTTCATTTACCACAGAACAGTTTCATAAGACTATTCAATGGGAAGTTCCTTTCTGTCCCCCCCCCCATTTTCTCTCTCTCTCTCTTCAATTTCAATTTCTTCTATGTTAATGAGAGATCCACCATCGAAAGGCTGAGGGTTTGAATACACTTCCAGACGTCGATATTACAAATGTGCTTTTATAATTGCTATTTCCGGTTCTCATTGGCAGATGAAAACTGTTAATTATTAGCATAAACACATTGCGACATAATATACCCCAATGGTTTTCCAAAGGATTCAAGTCTAAATTTCCAGTAGGTTATGACACAATTAGCTTTTTCTTTCTTAAGCTATTCTTGTGTGAACTAAGATGTATGGACGGAAGCATCGTCCAGCTGAAATATCCAGTAAGCAACATCCCAAGTTTTTAATAAAAACCCAAGCAGTATCAGACGATCATATAACATAAATTGATGTTATGCTTGAATTTCTTTGATCCTGAATTTCTTTGCAAAAATTGCAGATTCCATTATGATTAAAAAATCTCTAAACTTTTATTAATCCTCTTTCCATCAATCGAGTGAAGCATTCTTTTAGTTCTTTCCAAAAGTGCTTGTAGCCATCAAGACCGTCAAGGTTAAATTTCTTTTCCTCAGAGTATACAATTTGTTTCCATGACTTGGTGTTTTTAACCCTTTTGATTTTTTCTTCTCAATGATGCTTCAATATAACTGCGATACTTTCTTTATTTTTATAATTTTTGTATCGCTACTTGATTTAAGACTCATACAAACTGTTACGCGCAGTTTTTTATTGCTGCTAGTTTTCGCTTCGAAATTTCGCTGTAGAAAGATTTTTTCAGTTAATAGTCGAAAAGTTTGTCGATCATCCCATGCTATCAAAATCCTTTTTTCTACAGATCATTTTATTTTGTTTAAGTCATTTTTTGTTATTAAGGTATCCGACTACGTTCGGAACCTTGATTTTGCAAAAGCGCACAAATGGATAATTTTCATGATATTTAGTGTCACTTAGATTAGAATATATGCATAAAATTGTTTTATGGATATTTTGACAAAACATTATTTAAATACAATATTTTGGCAAAAAATTAACTTAGAATAATCTTTTTTCCAAATGTTCTCCTTTTGTGAAAAATGCTTCTATTGTAATAATATTTTGCCTGTATATAGCTTAGACCTCTCTACAGAGGTTCAACCAGAATTTTTGAAATATATATCTTAGAAGTGGGTTTATTCATATTTTACGACAACAGAGGGGAGTAATTTTAAGAAAAAAACGCCAATAATTATTTTAATTGGTGGTAAGTCTGAAAATAATGTGAATTTTTCAAAAATTCTAGTTGAGCCTATGTAGAGAGCTTTGAGCTATATACAGGCAAAATATTATTATAACAGAACCATTTTTCACAAAAGGAACATTTGGAAAAAAGATTATTCTAAGTTAATTTTTTGCCAAAATATTATATTTAAATAATTTTTTTTGTCAAAATGTCCTTAAAACAATTTTATGCATGTATTCTAATCTGAGTGACACTAAATATCATGAAAGTTATCCGTTTATGTGCCTTTTTAAAATCACAGTTCCGAACGTAGTCGGATACCTTAAGTAACTTTTTTTTTTAAAAAAAATAATTTAAGTTAAACTTTTACTGATTGACATTATGAATGGCAATTTTAGAACGATTCGTTATCCAAGTGATTTCTCTTTCGAATTTTTTGGCACTCTTATATATAAAATAATATTTTCCTCACTTCGCACTCAGATAGCTGTTTATACCCCGGCATCTTCAAATAAATCGTTAATAACACATTCAAAACCTGCACTCTCCTGCTTCTCATGTAATGCTTTCACTACATACTAATGCATGCGTTTTAAAATGATTCTGAGATGTAATATGTTATTTTTTAATGAGGTCCTATAATTTCTTATCTCTCTCGGTCTCTTTTTTATTTTTACTTTTAAGAAAATGAGTAGTTTTTAATGAAATGTAAAATTTAAGTTTATTTTCAAAGTTTCATATAGTTTGCATATTATATTTTATTCTCCAGATAAGCAACAATATTCTTTAGTGGTATATAATAATTTACTTTCAATCAGAAAATGATTCCAATGTTCCTTAATAGTAATATTCAGTGTTTTATATTATTAAAAACAACTTAAATGTAGTTTACTTCTTTCATAGTTTGGTGTATTTAGCTGCCAAAGTTGTAAAATCGAGACAAGCAGCACTGAAAATATCGCATGAAAATTATGCAATTATTAATGATAATTTCCTATGGTTTGTCTTTCATCCTCCTCTCCGAGATGAAAATGGAACAGGAGTCACAGTGTGTGGAACATTTTACTAATTATTCTTTGAACTAATTTATTTAAAATTTAAACATTCAAAAAGAGAAAAAAAGACCACAAAGCGATATGAAAATATTACTTTGAATAACTGTCAGTGATAGCTGAATAGTTGTCATTGATATGAGTTTTACCCTTCTTTGCATGATTTGTTCTTTTTTTAGTGAAATAAACCAAGGTGATATAATTCACGCTCTAGATTAAAGGGGAAATATTTAAAAAAATCCTAGTATAAATATATAATATAAAATTATTAGAAAACAGTATGAGATGGAAATCTCCAGCATCATGCAAATTTACATGTTAAGCTCAGTGATAAAATGTACCTTTGCATCATTTTTATTCCTGAGGATAAATAAAAAAAATATTATTATTATTATTCTAATTTCATCTGCATCGTGGTAATCGTCGCCAGAATTTTCGTCATCAAGGCATCTTCTGATAGCCAACCGCATTCTAACAGCTCCAAGTTATCTTCAATGTCCATCTCTTCTAAATTTCTCTGCAAAATGACAATTTTCGTCATAGAAGTAAATAACATTAGAAGTGAACAACATTATTAGAAGTGAAACAACTGCATAGTGATGTAAATTTCTGTCATATGGTTTTGGGAAGATTATTTGGGGTATTCTATATAAATTGAACAGAAAATAACAGAGACTCAAAATAAAACCTTTTTCCCACTCATTATCACTTTTATTAGCAAAAAAATCTTAGATTAGCTTTACAAAAAGTATTCAAGAGATCGTGCGCTTCTTCCAACTGCAACAAACCGTGGAATGACAAGTTCAAACCCATTATAATGATTGTGACATGTAATTTTTTTTTACAGCTTCTTTCCTTATAACACAACAGTTGTTAAAAAAGTTGCCAGTAACAACCAATTCTCACAGTACACCTGTTTTTTCACTAAATGTTACGATGAAAATTTCTATCATCATGCAAAGAAGGATCAATGATTGTCAGTGATTTTGTATGACATTTACACTACTTTTTATTGATAACTCTCTTTTAGTTATGGGGTACTTCTGTGGTCATGGTCTCGAGCTTCGTGCCTGATAATGTAGAAATTGAAGCTAATTGTTCATGCCATGCTCTTTTGTATTGATTTAAAATTGTACAATAAAGCTTCTTTAAAATTTAGTGAATTTATGTGAGGGAAATACTCTCTCAAGTTCCATCTTCATTTCTTAGTTGTGGTTAAAATTGCAATATAATAAATTCAAACCAATTAATTTATCCCTGTTTAAAACAATGATATTTTTTTATTTATTTTATTTAAAATAGTAACCTCAAATAGTTAAAAGTATTTATCAATCAAGTGGAGTTTCATGCTCAAAGATCTTTATTTTAGAAATGATTTAAATATACTTCAACAGATCACTTTTCATCAGGGTTTCGAACCAGAATTTTTTTCGTTCCGGTTGAACTAAAAAAATATACTGATTTTCGTTTCGCCAAAAATAACGGTTTTCGGTTTATTTCCGGATTAATAATTTTATATTTTGTATTTTCTTATTTGTACTAAAAAGATAATTCCATCATAAATAAAAATGTAATTGTATGGTTTACATGTAATGATGATAATTATTTGGTTGGCGTTAAATTAGAAAATATTAATAAGTTGGTTTCAATAGCAAAATGACTGAATATATATCTAACCGAAAGAAATTGATATTTTTTTTAGGTTCAGTTCCGGTTTTCGTTCCGACCAAAATAACGGTTTATTCTGGTTTTCGGTTCGGTTCCAGTTCGAAGCCCTGCTTTTTATTTTATCGAAAGAGCTCTGGTTTGATGAAATATTTAATTCAACATAAAAAACAAATTAGTTTCTTTGGAAATTTATAGCAACTAACATACCGTAGCCGAAGAAATTTTAAAATTTCTTTTGAAAGGAGTGAAAAGTTTTACGATGATGAAAGAAAAAAAAATACTTTTCATACATATGAAGTAACTATTTTATTATTAAATATAAGACTGAAAAAATTATTATTGAATATTTTTACATTTACATTTTTTCTAAAGAATGTATTTTTACTATTTCGTATATAGGTAAATAAATTTAAGCTTCCTTTGTAGCGTGAAGAATCCTTATTGTTTTATTGGTGTAAATACAGAAATGAACAGAATATTTATTGTCACTGTCTTGCATTCTACAACGAATAATAACTAATACAACAAATCCCTCTTTATAAAAATAAATCAATAAATTCTACCACTTATTCGTATTAAAGAAACTTCGTTATGTACTTTCTAATATTAATCATTCAATGGGGGGCCGAAGCAAATTATTACTGATGTCCATAATAAGTAATGACAAGAATGTCTTTTCTTCACCAATTTGTAAACGTATCCGTATCCCGTTTTCATTCATGATGTTGACAACCACTCCCACAGAAGTGATTGTTATTGGATTCTTAGGACACCACACAACTTCGAGCCCTTTAGTCAGACGTTAAGCAAAAGCGAGAATCGTAATCTATTCGATGAAAGCCCTTGCTCTGATTATGGGAGTACGACAAAGTATAAATGTTGGCATTAGTTTTCTCGAATTTGTTGGAAACACAGGGTTTGAAAAGGGTGGGGAGTTAACCAAAGAGAGAGGGCTGCATTGAGTGAGTTTCTCACGAAACGTCAATACACCAAAGTAATGAAGGGTCTCGTCCCAATCGTTGGTGACACAAAGGAAACTATTTTGTTCCTTATCGGTTCCCTATCTATCAATGCACTGAAAAGCGTAATTTGGGCAAGAGACCAATGGGAGATAAGAGTAAGTGCATTTTGTTTACGTTAACACGAATATTGCGTCGTGGGAAATTCGCCCATAGAGGAAGAGAATTCTAAAATCAATTCAGAATATTTTTTATGTAACACTTGTAAAGAGTGTATGGTGGCGGTATTGACAGAAGAGATTTTTTTTTAAAAAAATGAGCTATTTTTTATATACAGTTGCGTGATTTACTATGATTGTTTTAAAACTAAGCTATTAACTTTTTTAAATAAATTAGCGCTTGCAAATAATAGATTCTTTCGGCATAATTTTAAGATTCATTGGGAAATTTATATTAAACTAAAAGTAAAATAATTCAGTATATTTATATTTGTCCATTCTTTTTTATTTTAATCGATTAAAAATATAATTATCATGTAATGGTTCATTTTTTCTGTCTAAAGTAAATACATGAGTACATGGCTTTGATATTATAGTATTTAAATTGTTTTATTAATGATAGGGAATTCTCAGGATCCTAAAATTATATTCTGGACTTTTTCTCATGCTGAAGCGAGAATCAATTGATTGAACATTTAATCAAGTTCTTACGTATTTTGACGTAGGAAGTCCCCACTTATTGCAATTAATCATCAACAAATTTCCAATAACGATTTTACATAAGGGACACATTAAAATTTCAGAGTATTTTTCTTTTTCTTTTGTTAAGATTTACATCAATAGTTTATGGTAAAGAATATTATCAATAGAATGATTTCATAATGGAAAACAATCATATCGTATAGGGCCGCGGTAGGCTGGTGGTCAAGGTAACGGACTCGAGGCTGGCGTGTCAGGAGCTCGAGCCTAGAACCGCAGAAGACCGGTCGTGCAGAGGGGGTCGATGAACATTAAATATATCGAGGCTCAGACATCATTTCATTGGTGTGATGTGGAAGATAGGAAAGAGGGTTGACCATGTTTCAAAATTACGAGATCTATCGCCGAAAGTCATCTAGTAGTTGAATAGTGCGACATTATATATTCACTCACTCGTATCATATTGAGATATTTATATCATAATGAGAAATATTTAATCATAACGTAGTTGTCGTAGCAGCCTAATAGCTTTTGTCGTGGACTCGTGGTTGTGGCCGGAGTAGCATGAGTTGAAGCCCTAGTGCCTCTGAAGACATGCCGTGTCGAGGGGCCGATGCGCGTTAAATCTGTCAAGGTTCAAAGTTTTCCAGTTAGTGTCGTGTGAAAATTTGGAGAGCCAGTTTGGAGAGGGTAAAAATGGAAAATTTGGAGAGAGGATGCCAGTTTAAGTGTCTTCCTCGTAATTTGACCGTAGTTCAAAATTACGAAGTCTGTCACCAATAGCCTTTATGTTACTTTAAAGTACGATGTAAATAAGTACTCAATAATAACATGATGAGGAAAAATTAATAAATTGATAATATACCGTAGTAATATAAACAATGTCACAATTCTTCTCTATGCTCTGCCACAACTTTTAGTGGCCGCGGTAGCTTAGTGTTCAAGGTGAACTCGTGGCCGGGTGTCATGAGTTCGAGCCTAGTACCGCTGAAGACCCGCCGTGCAGTGGGGCCCGATGCACGTTAAATTTTTCGAGGCTCAAATGTACTACTGTAGATGGGGTGTGGAAGTTAGGAGAGGAGGAGCCTTCCCTGGTATCGTCCTCATTCCTTGACGATGGTTCAAAATTGTGAGGTCCATCGCCGGAAGTTCTCGAGTTGCTGAATTGTGCGACGTTAATATTCACTCTCTCGCCGCAAATTTTACTATCATTCTCTTTGTTTGGAAAAAATAATTTTAAAGTCATTACCAAGTGTCGGAAGATGAAAGGAAATAATCCTCTCATTCGCTTGATCCAGACACATAAAAAATCAATAATCATAATATGCTCAACTTTCTGCAATGAAATCGATCAATAAACATTACTAACTAAAAATACAAATTTTATTCTAATCCTTATGGATTTAAATTTTCGTTGACTTTCTATTTTATTTCGAAGCTATACACATTCAAATATTTTGTCTGATTTTAAGTTATTGTGATATGAAGGCGTGTTTTTAAAATATGTTGAATTTATATCCCTAATGATAATAACTTAAGGGAATAAAATGTTGGGAGAATAAAGTCTTTTCCGGACCACAGCTGTTTTCATGTGACTTCGAAATACTGTAACTTAAAAAATATATTTCGGTTGTTATTTTAGAGTCTGGAAGAGAAATTATTGATTTTGAGAATTTGCTTTCATTATAAAATAAATATTTTTTGAAGCGTTCCGAGCAAGTTTCGTGAAAGCTAAACTTTATAAGCCCTTTTTACGATGGAAGTAGAAGTAGTGAAATATATTTAGAACTCGATCTACATAAAAAAATCTTAAGTATGATAAATATATTTTCAATTGCGTGAAAAAAGACTTATTTTCCAATTCATTTCTTTTGGTTGTGGTTTTTGAAGATAAAAATACAACACAATCCTTTTTTTCTCGTTTTTTACTTATTATATTTTATTTTTATTATGAATTAAATGTAGAAAAGTTTAATATTTATGTCAGTTAACAACGTTCTTCCTATTTATTTTCGAAACCTTTTATCATCAAAACAAGATTTACTTTCCGGATAAATCAAATAAACTTAGTACGCGTGTGTATTTACTTAAACAATTAACCAATGCTTCATCATAAAATAGCCAAGTTTTGTTCTAAAAGTATCTTTTTCGTATAATATACTTTAAAGAGTAAAAACAAATGTACACGATAAACGTGTAAGATATTTTAAATTTGATTAGCATATAATAGCATTATTAACAATGTTACAGTAAAATTTTTCAAAAATTAACTATGCTAACAATATATACACTAGTGTGAAAAGCATGCAAGTTTTCAGATTGTGCCATAATGCAGAAATAAATGAATTGAATGACATGAAACTCATACTTCCGAAGCACAATGTAGCATTTAAAGGCTGATGAAAGCATAGTAATCAAAAAAAGTGAGTTGTACGTATTCATTATAGTACAAAGTAGAAAAGGATTTAATTACAGATAGGTGCTAGTAAAAAAAAACTTTATTTAGCCATGAGGAAGAAACTGCAATGCTTACATAGTACCATTCGTTCATATTCAATACTAAATTACCTGTCATTTCTAGAGGTAAGAGTTGCCACTCTTCAAGGAACATCTGTTTCAGATAATAAAAACCAACCATACGATAAGCTGTTTGGTCTTCTCCTGAGGATACGATCTTGCTGAAAAGCGTCATCCCAAAGCAACCCACACATGTTCGATGGGATTCCAATCAGGGAAGCATGCTGGCTAATCTATTCTATAGATAACATCACTTTCTAGAAGCTCCTCAACAGCAGAATTCATGAGAGGATGTGCTTTATCGTCATCAAAAATAAAGACTGGACCAATGGCACCTCGGAACTGATGCATATGTGGAAGGATAATTTCGTTGCATCAATGATCGCTGGTAAGTGAACCCTATCGAAAATATGGATTTCCTTTCATCCATTCAACACTATGACTCTTCCCACAAACACTCCAGGACCTCCCCAAGGGCCTCTTTCCCTGAAGTTTGTGAGGTGGAATTGTGTCCCTACCTGCCTTCTTATCAACTGGTGCTGAGAATCGTTTCTCAGACTCAAACGACTCTAATTAATAAAGAGAACGTGACTTTAATGAGGAGATATCCAGTCTTCTCTCTTTTTTTTTGACACCACTGTAAACGATGGGGCAGATGAGCTACTACGTTCTGGATGACGGGTAATGTAATATTGTATAACGTTTAGGATGACGGACGAATATGATATTTTTATAATCCATTCAAACAGTTATGGATACATTATGTTTGAGAATAAATGTCAGCATTTATAAAAAAATAATTTAGAACAACAACAACAAATGCTTAAATTGTTGAGTAAAAGCTCTTGTAATATGATCAACAGAATAAATGTTATTAGAGAAATTGACTGTTGATCGATTTTATGTATTTATTTTATTTTATTATCTGTACTAAAATAGTTAATTCAGCCAAGTTTATTTCTGATGAATTGGCAAATTTTGTAAAAAAACGGCCAATAGATAAGTAAGTTATAGTAGTGTGTGTTTATTATTGCAATTGGAAATATTTCAACTAATTTAATTGAGGTAAAATGATAAAATATTAATTCGTGAAGAATTTAAATGCCATGTGTGATGTAAATATATTTCTACAATTATAATAGAATAGTGGTGAGGTATCTGTGTATTAAGAGAATAATTATTTAATTAATATTATTTAATAATTAATTGAAAACCATAAACATCTAATCAAATAAATATTTTATGTGTGAGGAAAAAGTGCTTTAAAAACTGTTTTTTGAACAGCCCAAGGAATTGATAAGTAATAAGAATTTACTTAAAATTCACATTTTCTCTCTCTGTTATTTAGTTAGTCATATTTACATTAGCGTCATACTGACCACCTGACTGGAACATCTGCTCATACACCTCAGTGGCCAAATTCACGTATATTGAGAGGGGCACAGTAGGCTTTGGCCCTCATGGGCTGTTGCGCCACTGTATTTAGTTTACATTTACATTAATATCTGACTTTAAAAACACAAACTAAAATATGGTTGGTATAAAAAATAAACCTTTTAAGGATACTGCTATTAATATTCCAACAAACAAAATTAACTAATTTACATCTTATCTAAAAACAAAAATAATAATTCATAAAAGCTCCTGTCAGTTTCGACTAAAACATTAGAAAAAACCCCTATTAATATTTTACTTTCGATCAACTAATGAATATCATATGTAATATAAATTATACATGTTTGGTTAATTTTTTATTAATTTATAATTTATGAAAAGTTGAAAGTTTATTTAGTCTGCACAGGAAAAATTAAAATAATATAGTTTTCAGAGAATATTTTTGCTAGGCATTTTTAGCTATTTATGAACACAGCTTGAGCAACACAGATAGTATCATTATATTATCTGCCCTTTATAAAGTCTGTGTCTATTCTTGAGTACTAATATACAGAGAGAAAATGATCCATAGCCAATATTATGAATTAAAAAATGTACTTTTAATCTAAAGTTTAATCTGAAGAAATAATACATTTTTAGAGTTGTAAAGTATTTGGGCCAAAGTGTTTATTATTCAATATTTCATCTTAATACTAGAAATGAACTTTTTGTAAAATGTACTAAGAAAATAGTGGATGGAAAATTTTGTGAGATGGATGAAAATAAATGGAAGATTTTTACAATGCTTCTAAAAGTCTATAAACAATTCATTTTTACTTTCAACTGTATGATCTGTCACTCCATCTCTCTTTAGTCAATATATATGTTCATCTTTTACTCTCCATATAAGAGCCGGTATTTCCTAAGTACACCCTATACTTCTCTGTTGGAGCACATCGAAAGACGTGTCAAAGACGAAAATACCCTGAAATTGAGAAGTTCAAGCAAAAGTCAAAATTTCACACTTTGACCTCAAAGTTTCCTTTTGGAGTGAGAAACGAAGTCCACAAACCCCAAGGGAAAATGCGTGACACTCTTTTCTACTCTGCAGAGTTTGTGGAGCTCTTCATCTCATCGATCATCATCCATGGACGATCTTTTTTTTATTTTTCTTCCTTCCCCCCTCCAAACATTTTGTCATCCCCGAATGTCCTTCCCTTCTCAACACGCATCACTTTGGGCATGAAACGACATCCCTCTAAGAACATGACTCCGCTTTTCGAAAACTTTTCACGGATGCTTTAGCCAATCTGGAGAGGATGGGGTAACTATACATATTAGGGGGAGTGTCGAGAATGACAAGGTTTTTTGAGGCGAGTTGTAGTGGCTCGAATTTATCTCTGTAGTTTCTCTCATTAAAAGAAGAATGTATGAGCATCCAGAGAAGAGTGATAAATATAGCCGAATAAGAAGAATGGAAGTACTTGGGAAATAAATACATAAACTAAAAATAGAATACTTTCTTCAAGATACATATGATAATACTTAATGTATATAATTTTGAAATGGAGTGAAAGTAAAATTAAACAAACTTTTTCCGCATGGTTTCATACACTGTGCACAAATTAAGTTATTGACAATATAAATACAAAGCAAGCTCACTAATCTTTTCACACAGCTGAAGGAAAATTATATTTGAACTATTTTTCGACAATAAGATTCATTTTTAAAAATATAAACTACTAATTTTAACAAATAGTACTTTATGAACTACTGGATGAGATAATTCAAGCATTAACCAAGTAAAACAAATTCTAAAAAGTAATTTGTATTCAAACACGAGATTTTTTTAATCTTTTTAACAATGTAAGGTAATCTGTCAAGGTAAGTTGTAACTCTATCGAAATTAAATGAAGAGTTGATTATTTAGAAAAAGGAAAAAAAAATAATGTAGCAATATATTTTGAGTTTGATGCATAAACAAATGCTGCTTTTAAATAAAATCAATCTTTTTGAGTGAGGAGCAGCTAATCGTCTAAATTTAATGTGAGTTTTTATTCATAAAGATTTATTTAATAAACGGGGAATGGTTTCTGAAGAGAATAATGATAAAAAATGTGACATTTAAAATGTGTTTGGTACTACTGCGTTGTAGATATTTTTTAAAAAAAAATGCATAAAATTTATTCATTAAAATTTTATGTACACACACACACACACACACACACACACACACACACACACACACACACACACACACACACACACACACACACACACACACACACACACACACACACACACACACACACACACACACACACACACACACACACACACACACACACACACACACACACACACACACACACACACACACACACACACACACACACACACACACACACACATAAAATACTAAAGACAACATCTTACTATAATGGAAAATGCATACAAAGAAAAATTTATATTCACTAATCATAAGTCATCCTAAAAAAGGAAATAGAGAAGCCAGGCTTAAGACTGAATACTGGAGGGAATCAGTTTATTGACAAGTCTCAGCCTTATTTTACTTTAAATTACTGAATAAGAATATGAATTTCATAAGATAAAAGGAATTACGAATATATGAATGAATGGAAAATAATACATCATTTATAAAATGAAGTAAAAGACAAAAAAACCTCACCAACCACTGATACACCACATGAATGAGTGAGTGAAGATTAACGTCGCACTGTTCAGCTGCACGAGGGCTTTTGGCGACGGACCACGTAATTTTGAACCATGGTCAAGTGACGTGGACGACACCTGAGCTGGCACCCCCTCTCCTAACTACCACACCACACCAACGGGAGGACGTTTCAGTTCTCGACAGATTTAGCGTGCATCGCTGCCCTACACGGCGGGTCTTTAGTGGTACTAGGCTCGAACTCGTGACAAAGCCAGCCACGATCCGATGCCTATACCACTCGGCTACCGCGGCCACTATACCACATGAAAGTATTACCACAAAGAAAGCAGGACAAGATAGAAACAGAGAGTATAAAATTCAATTGAATTTTGTATGTGAATGTTTTATTTATAATCCGTTTTTCAAGGAAGAAGTAAAATTATTTAATAATTTTAAGAAGTTGTAACAATTTTCATATCATAGTAATCAGTTACTTATAAATTTTTTTTTAAAAAAAGTATGAAATAATTTGTTTTTTTTTTCAAAAAAAGTTTTTAAAATATGACAGTATTATAAAATACGGTAAGTGAAATTTATATTCAGAAAAAAGAAGCGTACAGTTAGTCAGCTAATACAAAACTTATAAAAAGGTGTTACATCTAAATTTCAATATAATAGAAATATTTTTTTTTGTTAAAAACTTACAAGGGCAGCCATATTCTAAGAATCATTTTAATAATATCTAATTTTCTTAAAAATTCGTGCAACTAAGATATAATTACATCATAAATAACCTAGAATTATACTGTGTGCTGGCCATAAAATTGCAACATCACATGAAAGAGGAATTATATTAACGTCAAATTCATACGAAAGGTAGAATGTACTGGAAAACATATATGCAACTGATTAGCATTTAAGCGCAATCGATCGACACAGGAGGGAGAAACGGCATCCCAAACAATGAATAAAAAGAAAGTTAAGCAACAGCTTTTTCTCATTCTGAAATCCCGTTTGAATGTTGGTTATTTGCGAAAAGATCATCATATGTTTAGTATGAGAAGAGAAACGGATACCATCAAATATTGGAATTCGATAGTGGCACGATTGTGGCTTATACAGGGTGTGGTTCATCGTTCCATGATATTGCTACTCGTATTGGTCGGAATCCAAAGACTGTCATTCGAATAAGAAATCGATGGGTTCAGGAGGTTCAAATTGAAGGCCACGCAGGATCGCAACGTCCCCCTCAAAAGAAAGGATTGACATGATATCAGGACGACCTTTTGAATGTACAGCTCCATTAAGGGCCTTAAGTTAGGGAGTGGGTTTGTTTGCAGCACGATACATATCCATACGAAGAGTGCAATGACATCTGTAACTGCAGGTACTGTCTGCAGGGCGAGCATTATTACAGCTGTCCTTGACACACGGCGACAATGGTGCTCCCCAAAACAAAATTGGATTCAGGAGTGTCACCATGTCAGGTTGGGGTTGGTTGGGAAGTCGTCTTAATCGGATCCCAAACGTGTTGTATTGAGGACAGATCCGGTTATCGCACCTGCCAGGGAAGTCTTGAAAAAAGTAGGAAGATGAACAATAGAGGGAAGTGCATTTAGAGGTATGATCTTATCCTGTTGAAATGTACGCCTAAATGTCGAATTTGCATGACTTTTGTACAAAACGGCTGTTCTTGAGGTTGTGGTCTTTGCTGTCCCAGCTTTCTCCTCTTTTTTCTTAGTAATCATTTCAAAATTTTTATCTACGAATTTTGGACCACTTGCTGGAATGATTGTTTTTCTTTTATCGGTTCAAATGCTTTTTAGTTCCCCCTGATTTTGTTTAATTCACAATTGCATACCATCTATCAAATAGGGACATCTCCATCTATCAAATAGAGACATCTCCTCATACTGTTTGAGAATCTCCGTATGCGACGCATTGGTACAGTCTACTTCAGGGTTCAGATACCTTTTAAGTGTGGCATGCCAAATCAATATATCAATACGATTCAGCGTGCCACACAGGGCATATTTGAAACAATTCCATTCCTACGATAATACATGCAGAGTTAGAGAATAGAGCTAAAAATATAAAAGTAAATATATAATAGAGCTAAAAATTAAATATAAGTATTTCCCTTCATTATTGTAAAATAAACTTTTGATGCGAACCTCGTGCTTGCACTGCTCTACTTCAAATCGCAAAATCATGGATTAATTTGTGTTTTTAAATTTGACACACACGATTCAGAGCATTCAGTTGTTAACAACTTCTTAACTGACACGAAATGCTTTTCATATGAGAAAAGATTTGTTCACTTAGATTTGTAGAACCAAAAGCGGAAAGCAGAATATATGCAGTTTTCTCTCTTCAAACAATTTAATCTCCCCGGCAATGGCATTTAAATAATTTACAAAATAGCTGTAGATTTGTCTATAAAGTTTTTTATCTTCAGATTTTTTCTTAATTCCGTAAATGTCCATAGTTCCGAAGATGTTTGTCAAATAAGGTCTATTTCACATTTATCAACTTCCATCCACTCAAAAATTGACAAATTTTTTAGAGTAGTGTAGAGTGCCTCTGAGAATCGTACCGCTTGCCAAATGTGGCACGCGTGCCATAGGTTGCCAACCCTTGGTCTACATGGTTTGGCATTTGCATTGAATTATGGCTTAGGATTGATTTGTCTTCAGTTTTATTTACCATCTGGACGCTCTGTTTCAATGTACTAGAGAGTAATTGGCTGTCAAAAGTAAATCATTGTCATATTGTATAGTAAGTTATATGCATATGTAATTTTGTCCCCTTCACCTAATTCCTTCTGGATTTGATGTGCTTTGTTTCATGCTATAGAGTACACACACACACACACACACACACACACACACACACACACACACACACACACACACACACACACACACACACACACACACACACACACACACACACACACACACACACACACACACACACACACACACACACACACACACACACACACACACACACACACACACACACACACACACACACACACACACACACACACACACACACACACACACACACACACACACACACACACACACACACACACACACACACACACACACACACACACACACACACACACACACACACACACACACACACACACACACACACACACACACACACACACACACACACACACACACGCACACGCACACGCACACACACACACACGCACACACGCACACGCACACGCGCACGCACACACACACACACACACACTTCGATGTAGGGATGGCGATTCTTTCTGAAAAAGATCGATTTTTAAATCGATTCGAATCGTAACCTGATGAATAGTTTCACAAAATAATCGAGGTTTTAAAGATGGATTTCTAAAAAAAAGGTTATAGCCTTCCTGAAAGTTAAGCTTTTAATTAAGTGTTATTTTTGAAAGTATGAGATTTAAAATACAAGTAAACCAACCACCTTTTAAACAAATGTAATATATGTATCACTTATAAAATTTTTTTTCTAAAATAATTTTAATTAGAGTCTGGAAAAGTCCTATCTTGCAATGTAAGACAATGTATTTTCATCCTTATATCACTGGCAATATCTTTTTCATTATTTGCAGTAAATGTATATAATTACTTCAAGAGTTCAAAAATTTTTTTTTTAACTAAAATGTTTATTTAAGAAATATAACTTACTTATATATATATATATATATATATATATATATATATATATATATATATATATATATAATAAGAAACTTATTTTGAGACTTTCATTCTGAAGATATGCATAATTATTGTAAAATTTAGGCAGAGTAATGTGATTTAAATTCTGCAAATAACCTTATAGCTGGCTTTATGATAAAATGTTGAAATTTTAGAGAATGATTTATTGCTTTATAACCTGAAAGTATCACACAAAGATTACAATATCTTATCAATCTTATGCATCGCGGGAAGTATATTTTCCCGCTAATTTATTTCTCGTGGACTATACTTCTCTCCCATTATTTGTTTTATATATAAAGATATATGAATAAATATTTTGTTAATGTATAATATTCAAAACGTACTGAATGTTGTTCAGTTATTAAAACAGCAAATATGCGATTTATGCATAAGTATTTTCGAATAGCAATCACAGTTTCTTTCTTTCAAATGGGGCTGCGGATTGGTAATACCATTGCAAATCTAGTAAATTCCTAGGGAGCTTGTATGACTTTTCAGTGTGGCACCAGAAAGGTGGATACCAATTGCCCCCCACACACAATGTAACTTTGACGCTCAGTCCCCCCCAGAGGGGGCACCTGACGATGTGAAATTCTACTAAGAATTAAATTTTGCCGAGAGAACCTCAGCCAAACAGGTACACTGGGGATCTTTAACATGTCGCATAATCATACGAGATGGACGCTATCGATTTTTTGCATCATGAAAATCTACCAACTTGGGTTTGGGTCAAACCCGCAAACTTGGAAGTTCAAGGCCAGTGCCAAACCAGTGTCTGTGAATTAATCTTACAGTAATTTTCCTTACTTCCTAGATCATTTATATACGCGATTAAATTTAAATAACTGAAAATAGTCGTGGGGAGATAATTATTTCTTTTTAATTTTGTTTTGTTTGTGTGTTTGTTTCTCAAAACATTCCGTCTCTTTTTACAAAAGAAAGTTAGAAGTTCAAGCATTTTTTTTTAGTTTGATTTTTTTTCAAAGATAAGGTAATCAAACAAAAAAAGGAAGGGCAAACAAATCAATCATGCAAAAAAGCAATTGTCCACCATTAAATTAATGACATTCAATGAAAAGTTCTTAAGCAAATGACAATCTGCTTGGAGTTTTATTCTTTGAAAGGAAATGCAGTCTTGTCTACTTCACGAAACTCAATTTACATGAAAATAAACAAGGAACTCTTTTCGTGTGGGAAAGAATGTGGGCAGAGATTTCTCTTCGATTTATTTAGAGTCTCACTTCATCGCTCTCATAGAATTCGATCTCTATCGCTCGAATAATATAAACGTAGTAAATTAAATATGATTCCTTTGGGATGTTCAATGATTGTAAAAATGTTCGTAAAACAAGTTTAAGAGAAATACGGAAAAAAGCAATCTATGTTTAGCTCAAAGAGCAATCGAAGATTTCGGATGAGGTGCCACCCTGGCGCCTCTCAAAGAACCTCTTTTGGCGCCAATAAACACGCCAAAGAATTTCTACTTTGATTATATCATTAGTTGTAAAGAAATCGGGAGGGAGGTTTAGCAATAAGGAGGAATAAATTTCCTGGAATAGATAATTAATCAGATAAACTAGATTAAGGGGGCGATATTTTCTGGAAAGGAGCATACGTGAATGAGATATCATTTTTAATACATTCTAAGTCTGAAATATTTTAAAGATATGTAAAATACTTTGGCAGTGTAACGAAAAGCATTTTTATGTTAATTGATGTAATCTGGTTTTGATCTTGAAAAGGTTAATTCAATGTATGGAATAGGTGTATTTTATGTGCTTAAAGAATTATGAACAAATATATAGCACAATTATTTACTATGTAAAAAGAACATAAGCTTCAGTTGCTATAAAAAATATCTTTAATATTTTTACTTCCACTAAATTAAATCTAACTGTGTACTTCAGCGTTTCTCAAGCTGTGTGGTGCGCCCCCCCTAGGGGGACGTGATAACCCTTCGAAGGGGGTGCAAGCATATTGAGAAGTCGAAAACAAAAGATTATTTGAAAAAAAATATTTAATGAAAGTAAACAAACAAAATATATTCCGACATAATAAAAAAATTAAAAAATACACATTTACACTTATAAACATATCAGTAATGCTATAAATATATCAGTTATGCTAATCTAGTATTTTATAATTAATTTAACAATACTAAGTTAATAAAAAGTTTAATAATTACCAGTGACCCCCATGGGCTTGTCATATATGAAATTATATACAAAAATTAACACTTCTCTTGATAACTCGTGTCTGGTTTTGTAATTAATCCCTTAAATGCCCCCATTTATTATGTAGACTAGTGTATGTGGAGTATTGGGGTGGGTGGGTAGAAAGGGAAAACAAAAAACAAGCAACTCCTCTGAAATAAGTAAATCCGTCGCAAACACTGTCAGGGTTCTTTTATTGCATTTTTGTAAGCCTTTGGAATAATTTTATGGATAGCGGTGCACAGAAAAGATCGTACTTCGGAAAGATGTACATATACGTCCGGGGCAATTAACGCACTGGCTCAGCCAGGCGTTGCGTTTATATACCCCGATGGTACTTAAGAGGTTAAAGTCGTATTGTAGGTTTAGCGTCAAAGTATATTATTATTGAATTCAATACATTGTTATTTGTATAGTGGTGGTGGTGGGAGGGTGCGATGAAAATTATGATTGAATATTGGATCGCAAATATTGAAAGTTTGAGAAGCAGTGGTGTACATAGTTATGTTATCTTCATCTTTCTGTCAAGTTACATTTAGTTACATATTGATCATAGAATAGACTGACTTCATAATTGTGGGCAGTGAAAAAATGACTCTTAAGATACTAAACTACAACACTCCAAACCTTCGCCATTCATCACCTTTATTAAGAGCCCAAACAAATTTAATCGGGAACAGTTCCTTTCATTTTACAATAAAATAAATGAGACACAAATCATCTTCTATAAGCTCTGTATCAAATCTCGAAATATGTAATTTATTTAGAAATGACTTTATTTTGTCAAGTATTAGATATAGTCTCTTTTTCGTTTAATAATTAATAACACTGAAAGGACAGTTACCACCAAACTGACATCTCAAATTTTAAGAATATCTTTGTAAAAATAACATTTTTTTAAAAAAGAATTCGTTAAAAAAAATTAGGTCATCGTTCAAGGTGAATTATTTTAATAGGGTAATTTCGAAGGAATGGATGCCAATAAGCTTATTTTGTTTATACATTAAAAAGTTAATCAATTTAATAATATTTAATAAAAAGAAAATCAGAGCTCCAAATTAAATTGATTTTTACGTTTTCTCAAAAATAGAAATAACTACACAATTTAAATTTTTTTTTTTTTATTGGAATTTTTTTATGAGCAAAAATACATGCATTCTAAAAATGTCCTTTTCCCGTCAATCTATTTTCGGCTGAAGTTAATTTTCGAACATCTAATATTGTTTGAAGGACAGTTAACGTAAGACGATGAATGCAACTTTTTTTTTATTGAAAAAGGAAGACAAAACATTTATTTAAAGCTAGGATTATGAGACCTGGAAGCGCTTTTAAACAATAGTGCTGCACTCTGCTGTTCAATAAGGAAAAAAAAATGCTCCCGAAGCATTCTGGTGGTTTCAATTAACACTAGATTGCCCAAGAAAGTAATTTTGACTGCTTTTCAATTTCATTTAGAAAATCAATTACATATATATAATGCGCAATTTCTTAGGATTTCTTAGAATATATTTTTTTCCAAGTGAAGTAATTCTTTTTAGTGTTAGTATTTGCTAATAACTTATTATATGACTGTAAATAATATAAAAATATTAAAAGTTAATTTTTTTAAGCAAATTTCTTTACACATTAATCATTCTTTCACAATGAAGTCATTTTGACTGTTTTTGGGCACTATACATAGGTAGGTATATACTAAGTTTCAGTATTTTTAGTGTTAAAGAATTCCAAGCAAATTCATCATTCCCACGCGGGTTAATGTAAGAAAAGAATAAACTAAATATCTTTCAGTGTGGTAAATTAAATGCACCCAACTTTTCTTTTACTTGGTCTTTTTTTAAACGATTTTGAAATAAGACGGTTCACGAATTTAACGACTTTTTTTTACTCAAATTTTTTGTTGCAGCATGAATTCCAAAAAAAAAAAAATAAATAAATAAAAAATGAGGAATTTGTGCCCTTTGGGTGAGAATGATTTGATCAAATTTATTACAGTTTATGATACTAAAGAAGTCGATAATAACGAAGTCGAAGGTGAAGTTCAACTATTAACAGCTGAGTTAATTCGCGAGGACTTAAAATTTTCTAAAAGAAGGGAACAACATTTTCTTATTCATGATCCTGACATACAGTGTGCATTAAAATCTTAACGTATTCTTAAGTTTTGTGTAGAAGGATATCAAGAATTACATAAGTAACTTGAGAAACCAAAGAAAGAAAAATAACTGCTAATAAAACAAGCTTTGTAACAAAGAAAAGAAAACCAACAAACAATTGAGGCTATTAATAACGAGCGAAGTTTTTCACTTGGATCAAAACTGATAGTTGTGCTAGACATACTATTTGACATATCTACAGATGATAGGATTTTTGATCTAATTCTTAATAAACGTACACGATTGTTATCTAGCAACGATGAATAGTTGTTAGTTAACAATTTTATTCCTAATTTCTATTTGTACTTATAGACTGATTTTTCACTGTATACTAATTTAATTTTTTTTTGTCATAAAAATTGCTTTTGTTTCATAAATATGTACCATGGATTTTATTATTACTTTTTTTGCACGGTTTTTTGAGAAAATATATTTAGAGATTTTTCATCTTACACAATTTTTTAAAATTGTGTGTGGAACATATCCTCACATTTACCATGAATCGCATACACTTTTTAACACGAATTTTTGCACGGTTTTCTAAGGAAAGTTTCTACCGTATATAAAAAAAGAGTTGGTTGAAGAATCTTCCATTAACACCATTCCCGTTCTTCCTGATCACAGAATTTCATGACAAGTATTTATTCTTTTTTTACAAAAAATGTTTATTTTGATTTTGAGATTGAGGTATTTATAATTAATTCTTATATTACTTTCTTTGTTTTGTTAAATTATTTAAATGTTTCTTTCACAACTATTGAATTTAAATATTGATATCTATTATAATAAGTTTTTATGTGATTTATTTTAATTTTCAAAGCTTTTCAAATAGCAACATGTAAAATAATTGCATATAATTGAATTATAATATACACATTTTTTTAAAGAAAATATCGCCAAATCAGCGATTTCTTGCCAAATAAGTAAAAGAACAGGCAATCGATGTATAACTGTAAATCATGCTGTCACAAAAATCTTTTTCTTACATACTTCTCATGTGGAAAACCTGTTGCCTCCTCAACAAGTGAAAGTATTTGTTGTACACAATCATTACACGCAATGTTTGTTTTTCTCAAGGAGCTATTATGAATATGAATTAATATTTTTTTTATTCATGTTTTCTAATATTTCTTAATGATTTTTCAGATAGTTATTGATTTTGCATATCAGAAAAAAAATTAAAAATTTCAGGATTGTATTTAATATTTTCCAATTACATATGTTTCCATTTAGGCAAGGATAGTTTACTTCATTAGAAATTATAAATTTATTTAGTAACTTGTGTAAAAATGTATATGTAATATTTTTTTTTGAAGGAATCTAGTGAAACTCAGCTACTTTAAGGGAATAGTATATACACACATTTTATATGTCTTATTGATACAAAATTCAAACATACAGGAAAGAATATAAGGCTAATTAAAAGTAATTTTTATAATGTGTCCTTAGAAAGTCATACCTAAGCTCATTGAACCTAAAATAATTTACCGTGAAATTTGCAATTGACTGTTTAATAAGTTTTTACAATGGAATTCTTTGATCATGTTTTGAAGCCACTTTAATTCGAAACATTATAAACTTTTCTAGTTTTCTTTAAATGTTCAATATAGCTATAAAATTTTATAAAAGACATAGTTTTTATTGAACTCCTTAAGAGATAATTTTTTTGCCCAAAATGTTCGAAAAAAAGCACATTTTTTATTGTATATATAACTAAACATAATATTTAACTGAATGTGAAAATGGAAGAATTTTTTTTTTTAAATTTTAGTTTTCACACTATTTTTTACATAATAATTGTGGAACACAAAACCTCCTAAATGTTTGCCTTTTATACGTACACTCTGCATGTTGTGAAGATTGTTTCATATATCTAAAAAAAAAAAATTTCCCTCATACTTACAAAACAATTTCATGTTCGTACCTCTTTTTCAAACGTTTGAGAATTTTGTGTATGTGTGCACACACAATTTGAAGCATGGTATAGTGCTAAATTTTACATTTCAATGGGGACAGAGATAATATTGGCTTTTTTTGGATTATCTTTCCATTTTCATTTCTTCTCAAGCAACAAACTGCACATTGCCCTGCTAATCCCTGTTCTCTATCGAATATTTGCAAGTATTTAAATTCCTGCCTTCAATGAAAAATTCCCGCATTCACCAAAAGAAAATCCCGGATGTGAAGTATTTCAGTACCGCGCGGACAATCCCTTATAAAAACACTAGTACTAAAAATCTCACTATAAGAACTAAAAATATGTGCAGATCAAAGTTAGAAAGAAGAAAATATTAGTGTCCTTGCATTAGTTGGTCAAACCGGTTGTGGCTACAACTTTTTGTAGCCCATACGGTGTACGGGCAAACCAATTAAGGTGTTAAATAAATTGATTTTTAAAAGTGCATTTTCGTTAACAAATTAAAAATAATGATGAAAAAATTTTCAAAAATATCTAATAATTGTAAGAAATATGATTTACTTTGCATTCAAATGTATTTCTATTGTTAAATTCAAATATGATAAGGATTAGAAATTATAAGACGTGATAATTAAAGGATTGTTGCATTTTTAATTTATGCAACGTAAAAAACAAAATATATCTTATAAATGACGTAGATGTGTTTAACTGTGGTAATTAAGTAAAGTAGTTCATTTTTTCTGTTATGGAGGAAATTGTTCGTACTTTAATCTCACCGATTTTTTTCTTTTACAAGAAAATTAGAAAATTTGGGCAATAGAATATATTTTTACTGAGCAAAAATCATTAGTTTGGACAACTTATTTGAGCGAAGCCGGCTTAGTAGACGAAAGACAACTAATTAGAACCTCGACTTAGACAAGGATTATAAATGAACAAGATTGAATATATTTGTTTAATTAAATATAAATAAGACTCCCTTAGAATTTATTTGCCACGGCTTGAATTAGTTTGTTCGGCTTGGGAGAAACAGAGGGAATATGACACTGGACACCGCAGTTTTATAAATCGATCAAGCGACAAGAGCGATATTTGAATTACCGTAAAATCCGGCGTATAACGCGCACTTTTAACAAATAAAATAAGATAGAAATTTATAGGTGCGCGTTATATAAGCCAGGTATAAAAATGAGAGCTTTAAAAATAAATAAATAAATAAAGATGAGCATAGAAAAAATTAGGCTTCTATATGTATTGAAATATTATTTATTTCAAAGAAATGACATTCCATATGAACTAAAGGGCTGTAGTTCTACTACTATTTTTTTCGAAAATTTGGAATGATACCTCAAATAAGTTACTTCAAAACATAAGAACATTGCATATAGGTGCACGTTATACGCCTGATTTTACGGTAATATCTCATTTTTCTAGCTTCCAGAATTCGAGAAAATCCCCCCATTTTAAAATTTAACATGTATTAGCTCCCAATATTTCGAGTGAGGGTTTGAATATTAACAGCGCACTTTCAGCTCTCGAGGGCTTTTGGAGACGGACCTCGTAATTTTGAATCATGGTCAAGTGAAGAGGATACTTGAGTTGGAATCCCTCTCCTTACTTCCACACAACACCACTGGGAAGACTTTTGAGCCTCGACATATTTAACGAGCATCGGCACCCTTTGCACGGAGGGTTTTCAGTGGTACAGTAGTACCTCGACTTACACTACCCCTATTTTCGTGAATCCAGAGTTATGTGATTTTGAAATCTCGTTGATTCGTCTTTGTTTTCCATCACTGAAACTGAAGCGAAATCAGTGCCAGAGCCTGATGAAATTGGTAATATGATTGAAGATGTTGTCGATATTGCGACGCAAATAAATTTAGAGTAGGATAGTGATGACGTTCAAAAACTGCCGGATTCCCACAATCTGGGGCTGGCAATTGATGAGCTCTTAGAAATGCATGATCAAGAGCAAGACATTGAAGAACTTAAGTCTCTTAGACCGAGTTCAATCAGAAGATCGAAAAACGGTTGAGAATTTGACAGAAGGCCTCAGTTTAATTGAAAAAGGGTTACTAATTTTGGAAAAATACAGATTCCAAAAAAGAGTGCACTTTTTCGACTAAACAAGGAAAAGAAAATTATTAGCACACTACGAGGAATTTTAAGGGAGAATAAATTATAGTTTAAACAAACTAAAAAACACGCTTTTGTGGTTAATCGCAATAAAAAGTAAAATAATTCATAAAATAAGAACAAAATGATAAACGAGAAAATTAATGTCATTGGGGTGAAAGCGTGGGGTGCTGTGTACAATATTTTTACACTAAATCAAGCATTTCGGATTAGAACTAGTAAGAAATTATAACAATTAATATCAAGCACCCCACGTTTTTACCACAATGACATTAATTTTCTCGTTTATCATTTCATTCTTATATTAATAATTTTTTAAATTTTTAGTTCGATTAACCATAAAAGCGTGTTTTTTAGTTTTTTTAAACTATAAATTATTTTTCATTGTTTAGTTCGATCTACAATAAAAGCCTGTTTTTTTAGTTTTCAAAACTATCATTTATTCTTTGTTGAATTTATCTTTGAGTTTGATCTTTGGAGCCGGAATTACGTGGCTTCTGGAATTAGTCTTGTTCTTCAATGTATATTAATTAACGGGTCTGAAGGGTATTTATTCTTTCCGTTTACGGGTCCTCAGATGAGTCCCTTATCGTTATATTTCAAAGATTCCGTCTCTATAGATACAGGTCTAACTAATGAAAGTGTATTAAGAAGAAATATTAAATGTCAATCATATTATCACCTTTTAAACATATTGCTATAATGTTAATTCGTATCATCACTTCCAAACGTATTGCTTTATCAAAATAAAAAAAATATTTAGCAGTTAGAACATTTATTCATCACCTTTTAAACGTATTGCTACAATGTAATTCATGTCATCACTTCTAAACGTATATTGCTTTACAAAAATAAAAAAAAATATTTAGCAGTTAGAACACAAGTTATTTTTATTCACATGCACGAGTCTTTTTTATTTTATTTCCATTTTCAGAAAAACGAGACTTATTTTATGGTAAGAAAGAACATAAAGAGCATTTTTTTTGTTTTATTTGTATTAATCAAAAGCCTGCTTGCGATTTTAGGGTTGCACCTTATTCTTTTAGTCACTAAATCTAAAAGTAGTCGCGAAATGTGGAAATAGCCTATGGAATTAGTCGCCAAATCTGAAAATGGTTTATGCAATTAGTCGCAAAATCTCGAAATTATTAAAATCCTTTATTTATGAAGATCCTGATCAGGACAATGAGACAAAATATAAAATTATTGCATTGTCATCGATCCTTGACAAGTGTGCAAAATTTCGAATTCATCTGACCTTTTAAAGTGGGTAAAAATGGAGTCCAAAGATTCTATTACATTCAAGGGAAACTTATAAAAGCGTGTTAAAAAAGAAATGACTTTGAGCCGGCAGACTACTTTGCTAAATTTTATGAAACCTTCTACATCAAAATAACTTAGGTTTGCAATTTTGTATTTTGGTTAAATAAGATTTTATCAAACATTTTTTTTGTACATAAATTATTATTTTTTTCCTTCTCCGGTACCAAATAAAAATAACTTATATGCGAAATTCTTCCCCGCCTTATTGTTATAACCCAGTTCCACCTATCGTGTAAGTTCGGGGTATTACTGTACTAGGCTCGAACTCAAGACACTTTAGCCACGAGTCTGTTACCTTGACCACTAGGCTACCGCGGCCACCATACAATTCTAAAGACAGTTGTTAAGAAACAAAGCTTGAACGGACAACAAAACTCAACTGTCACTCCCATTTAGCTCACGAACAAGAACCTAATTTGCGATGGAATCGAAATTAGAGAATGAGCAAAAAATATAAGTTTAGTTCTCATCACCTGATTTTGTTCAAATTAGAATTTTTCTTATTTTTCTTATATAACGTAATTTGCCTTATCTAATTATTGCTGACTCTGTAGTAAAATTTCTGATGGAAAAATTGATTTGTACTTTTCGTAAAATCCGGTGTATAACACGCACTTTGAGCACAAAAAATATGATCAGATTTATGGGTGCGTGTTATACACCGGGTATAAAAATGACAGTTTCAAAAATAAAATTAAAAAAAATGAGCCTTAAAAAAATTAGACTTTTATATAGATTGTAATACTGTTTACTTTAAAAAAAATGGCGTGCCTAATGAAAGTAAAGGGTTATTCTAGAAGTATACTATAATTTTTTAAAAGTCTGGGATAATACCTCGAATAAAAAAGACTTAAAAACATAAGAGCATTGTACACGTACATTTCAGGTTCTTTTGTAAAAAGGGGTGAGTGTTATACACTTAATATACCTATAAGTTAAAAAATGTATCCTGAAAGAATGGATGCGCATTATACACCGGATTTTACGGCATTGATATGGTTCTTCTAAGAAATATTGTATTAAAGCATTTGAATGTACGATATTTATTTAAAATATGATAGAATACATTACATATATTGAGGGAACATTTTAATTGCTTAAAAATTTAACTTTCATCATCCTCAAGCAGTTTTTTAGAGAAAAATAAATCTTATATTTTTAAAAAGAGAGAAGTATAAGAAAATGAGAGAGAAAAAATTAAAAGACATGCATTACATAATGTTATATTAAAAATTACATATTATTAAAACATTACAAATAAAATGTATACATGGAAATGCATACAAAGTAAATGAAGAATTTTTCTTCACTGTTCTTGTACTGAAAGATTTATATACATTTGTTTTTCTAACCCCAATTAATAACAGGAATTCACCATGCTTAAATCTTAGATTTTTATTAGCATTCTCAAAATAAATTGATTGATATGTTTCTCTACGTTGTTTTTCAATTATAACTCTCTCACTCAACAAGTATCTAAAATATTTATCTTGAATAACAATTGACATCCTTCAATTGACAGTGTGTTCTCATCTATCTATATCAAGATAATGCTCATCCTCCCACCGCCAAATTTTAAATAATTTTTAACATACCAATTTAGGAAACTTATAAATTTAAGTCTTGTATTCATTATTTTTCTTGTAAAACTTTTCAATGCATAATTTTACAAAAATATATATGTTACCTGATTTTCATTTTTTTAAAACTTAAGCTGCGGGTATTTTCTACCTTCCTTTTCATATTGTTTACTTTTGCGACATTTTTTTTTGAAAAATATGAATACTCTACTAAATAAGCAAAACCTCTTACCTTTATTAAGTTCTTTATTAAAGCAATCCATAATAAAAGCGTTATTTTACGCTATATACTGCATTCGTTTTTATCTGGAATGCCCAAGATGAAAAAGATATATTTTTTTAAAGTTTGAGTTATCTTTTTTTGGGGTCGAAATTTTGAAAAATCTGAATATTATTACAGTACGTATACTTAATAATATTTGAATAGATGTCTAAATGTTTTATATATCGTTTTTATCCTCTTCAGATATTCTTAAAGGCGGAAAAGGGGGAGATGTATAGATCAAAATGAAGGTCAAAAACATTTGTATAATAGATAATTTGATCCAGAACAAGTGCATTTAAACCAGCAAAAATAAAAAGGCACAGCAACAGAGATTTTCTAATGATGAGTTATTCTCTCGTTAAAAAAATAAATTTCATTGAGTAAAAATTTGAAAATTTTAGTTTGTTTCCTTATTGGTGAAGAACGTTACAATAGTTCAAAATATTAACTTTTTGTTTATTCTCTCATACTGGCAAAAGTTTATTTGTATGTTAAACAAAGTTTGAGGCTTTTAATTTTCTTTCTGTTTTATAATATTATCTTTAATTATTGCAGCAGATTAAGATAGTTATTTTTTGTTCTTTTATTAAATGACAAAAATATTTTGAAAACTAAAATTTGTAGAAAACGAGAGGGCATTAATTCTTTGTAACTTTTACGCTTATAGATGCAGGTTACAAAGCATTGAATGCGAATTTAGAATAATTTGTAAGAGATTCTTATTTTTTCTATTTATTTTATATGTTTTCGTAAAAAAAAATTCCATGTGTTAGCTTAAGTATTACATAAAAGTCAGAAGCTAGGAAAATTAGTATGTCCTTTAAATATATATATATATATATATATATATATATATATATATATATATATATATATATATATATATATATATATATATAATATATAATAAAATAAAATAAAATAATTATAGACAAATTGCAATTCTTAAAAAGCTAAAAATGGATAAAAATGGATTTTAAAACCTATTAAAACTCGCCAAAATATCAGTAGAGATATTAAAAGTCAGTGGACCAAAATAGAAAACTATTATGTTTTCTATAGCTGTCACTGATTTAGGACAGTCAAATAGGGTTAAGTTTGCTTTACAGGATCCAACCTTCCCCATACAGCTGAAAATTTCGACATAATAATGCAATAGAAAGTGAAGAAAAAAACTTGGAACAAATATTGAAGCTAAGCCTAATATATATATATAATATATATATATATATATATATATATATATATATATATATATATATATATATATGTATATATATGTATGTATAACACAATTTTCCAGGATTTTTAAGAGTAATCTTCAGATATCCTCATCATCTTGATAAAACCTAAATAAGTAATAAAATGCAAGTAATAAAACACATTAAAAATAATTTTTATGTATTACAAGTACTGCTTTTAGAATACTATTCTTTAGTTTTACCAAGCCATTTATTTTTTTATTATTGACAAAAAATCATTTACATTCACTCATCCACTACTACTGTGAATAATTTACATAAAATTTGCGTTAGTTTATGTGCAGTCCAAGAGAAGTATATATATATTCTGATATTAAAAAAAATTCTATTTTTATTGCAAATTAATCAAATATAAATCTTAAATTTTATAACATTAAAAAACACTTATCGTAAACTCAAGAGAATATTCTAAAAATTAATACAAATTAGGAAAACACACTAGAAATATTTAAACTTAGATTACGAAATAATCACCGAATAAAAATTCTGTTTTTGGAAAGATTCTATTCATCTCTGAGGATTCTTTTCGAAGTGATTCCTAAATAAAACTTCACTATCGTTCAAGTTTATAAAAAGGATTAATAACTCCTCGATTATCAGTTAATTTCAATCTTTCGCTAACTTAAAGACATAAATTTAAATGTCATTTGAAGGTAGGCTGGTAAATTCAAATGAGACCATTACTTGATAAATGTGGAATGAATAATGAATTAGGTTCTAGAGGGTCAAACAATATCGAGCAATTAGAGAAGAATTGTACATTACTATGCATTCAGTCTATTTAAAATTCAAATCTATCCTCAAATTAAATAGAAATGAAAAGGAAAATTGATCGTACTCTTAAATAATGACATGTGATGGGGCAAGAGAGAGCAATATTTTTTAAAAGAATGAAGTACTTTCTCGAGCAGAGTGCTGACTAATGAGTCATAAAACATCCACACACGCATGAAATTTATGCATGTTGCTTGCGAAACTTGTTTTACTGTTGAAATTAAGCACAGGCTGTAGTTTTAAAGTAAGAAAATAAATGTATATACGTATTTTAATGATTAGAGAGTCTTAAATATATTGTCACAGAATATGCATAATTTTTTTAGTAACTTGCTATAATCAATTTTAACAAATTAAAAAGTATTTGATTTGACAGAATTGTAAATTATTCATATATATTCTTATTTTTTCTCCTGTAAAAACGTTTTGAATTTGAGACTAAGTATTATTTTCCTGAATTTTATGTATATATATATGTCATGTAGTCGAGTGGAAGGCTTTATTTACTTAATTACTGATGTTCATGTCTAGGTTGTTGATGTAAAGATGATTATATTGATGAGGAATCTTTTTGTTAAATAATAATCCAATTTATTTTACATTTAGGCACTTAACGCGACACTCACACAAATAAAAATCTGAACGGTACCTAACGAAACAACATAGTACATATAAGCAGCAGCAGGCATTAACGTAACATTGTGACAATAACAAGAGGTCTGGTGTATTTTTCAGATATCTTCAGTATTTATACAAAACACCTACTGGAAGTTCCAAAACTCACATGACTTCCAATGGCATCTCTTCTGATTAGTCGAATAATCGAATGATGTACATTATATAATTCTTAATTTAAAAACGCTGAACACTTTTAATTTCGAAGAAATAAAGTTACGGTTACATCCCTTTAGGCGGGTAATTAACAATTACTTATTAACTTGAAGTGTTGGGGGGTCAGGACCATTACAAACTGAAAAAACCCGTTTAAGATGGAATTAACGTGGATTATTACACACACACACACACACACACACACACACACACACACACACACACACACACACACACACACACACACACACACACACACACACACACACACACACACACACACACACACACACACACACACACACACACACACACACACACACACACACACACACACACACACACACACACACACACACACACACACACACACACACACACACACACACACACACGCACACACGCACGCACGCGCACACACACACACACAGACAAAACCCACAGCAACAACATGAAAAATAAAAAAAAAGACCAAAGCTTTTTTCGTTCGTTTCAGAGTTCTTAGCTTTTTATAGCTTCTTCAATCGGAATCTTTTAGAACTATATTATTTCAATTAATGATTTATGTGATTGGTCAGAACCATTGGCTGATGAATATTGCATCATTTTACTTTGAAATGTGTGAACGCGCGCGCGTTCCAGTTGTATAGGAGATAAGGTTGTGGTTAAAAAGATACTTCCGGTTAGGTGGGTAAACTAGAAAAACTAACTATCACGCTAGTCTTGGAGGTTTCAAGACCATCATAAATTAAATAAAATCTCTCGAAGAAAAATTTTAAATTGGGGAAATATTACATAAATATAACCCGACTTCACCACCCTGAGTTGGTGACAGCTTTAGAAAACGTAATAGTTTTCCATCTGGGTCAGTTAACTTTTTTTATATATATCTACTTATTTCTTGGTTTGTTGTTCTCGGTTATCAATTCTATTAATTTATTTTATTATAATACATATCTATATACAATTATGTAAATTTATTATTAATCAGCAGCTTCCCAATATATTATTTTAAATAAAAGCATGTAGAAAATCACTAGAAATTCACAACTCAAGTTGAACGTAGTTTTTAGATGTTTACTAAGAATTTTTATAATTAATAAAATAAAAATTGATTCCTGTAAGTTTTTTAACTTTCTGTCATGAGATAACATTATTTTTTTAAAAATAAAATAGCTATTAAAACATGCTCATGTTTAAAGAAAAGTAATTAAGTCCCTATGTCATTGAATTTTTATAAATTCTATTTTAATAACTTGCATTATCTTAATAAAATCTTAAAAACGATATTTTAAAAAGTAACGGAACGCCCTCTTAATTAATTATCAAAAGGACGACTCGTTTATGTTTAAATTAGAGTTGAATTTAAAAATAAAGTTTAGTTATAGTAAGTTTTCGTGCATAAAAACAAACCTTTTTCATATCTGAAATCTGATAAATTTTGAATCATAATTCTTAAGTTACTTTAAATAGTTCTTAATAAGAAAAAAACACTACATTTTTAATTAAATGAATTTTCACTGTTAATACATTTATTAATTTGAAATATGTACTTCAACACACGGTTCGGATTAATTTTGGACAATTCTAAGCTTTTGGTATAATTGGCTACGTAATTTTAATTTCTTAAACATAGAATTTTTAAAAAAGCGGATTTAATCTTTTCCTTACATGAATAGTTCTTTTAAATAAAATTAATATCACTCAGTAGAAATGTTTCTTTCTTAAGCCTTTTAATAAAAATGCTAAAATGGTATTTTGAAAAGAAATAACACATACATGCATTTTAAAAAGCGGTTTAAATTACTTAAATGTACCACAAGCACATAGGTTTGAGTTAATTATATTTTACTTTTTGTAATATTCCTTTTCATTTTTAGTATTATGCTTTTATTACGTAAGTCACTTTTAAAAGACAATAAAATTAAAAAAAGTTTCTTCTTTATGTAGACAACAGAAATAACTGTTAATAATGAGAAACTGAACCACACACAAGTTTCAGTCGGCACAGAAACTACAAACTGAAAGGTGATATAAAGAGACTAACTTGACAGTCTCGGTGATGTTCGTAAAACTTTCTTTTCGGCGAAGTAGCTAAAGATAAAAAAAGTAGCATCTCAGAGGGTATTCCCAATTCAATTACACCTTAATTTCGCTTAATTCTTGAACGTCACAGGTTATCATCCATCACTGCCTGTTACCTGTCTCGAGGTATTGGCTATCATCTCTTGCAACGCTATCCCCACTGGTGGTTGTGTATTTTTATGTTGTATTTTTTGATATCAAAATGCAGGTACATGCCATGTCTGTCAGGTAAATAAAGACAGAAATAAGATAGGATATACTTCTTCCAAACAAAAGTGTTTCTGGTATATATCTAAAATGGATTGAAGCATTTATTGAGAAGAAGACATTATCTGGAAAGTGACTAGGAACAGACCTAGCTTTGGGTAAAAAGTGAATTCTAAAAAACTGAGAAAACATATCTTTTGTTTTCTTTTAAAGGATAAAAGACAGTTTTCTTTTTTTATTTAGAAAATTTACAAGAAAGGCTATTTCAAAATAAGATTATTTTGATGAAATTTATGAGATGCTTTGAAAGATTAATTGAAGAATTATTATTTAAGTTAGAAAAACACAGGAATTTCTTTTTAAGCAATTATCGAATGCAAGATATATTTTTCCTTGTGTAATAAGTTTCTTTTCTTATTAAAAATACTATGGAATGTAGTGTACATTCTTTATGAAATGAAAAAAATTAAGTTTACTATAATTTATTGATTTTTTTCTACGTGATATTTAAATTAATAATAGTGTTCCTATTAAAAGTCGGTTTACTTTAACATCTATTTTGGATTAGTATAAAATCAAGTGAAAAATCATTTGAGGATATTAAATTTAAAACCGCATTCGCATAAAAAAATTCGACTACTGCATTGTTAATGTTAAACCAATAGGTTGTACGATAAAAAATGCTGTGTGTTTTTCAATTCCTACTATAAGTCACTCTCTCCTATATATATATATATATATATATATATATATATATATCTTGTTCAAATTTTTCAATCGTTAATAAAATACTTTTTTATTTAATAAAATACTCCATTCAAGTTCAAATACATTTTTTAAAACTTTTAGTGGATGATTCTTTATGTTAATACAAATTTTCCAAGTAATAATTCATGAATTAAATTAAAAAATGAATAAATAGTAGCAAACAAAAATAATAGTTCAACAGTATAAATAGAAACGAAAGTAGTTGTTGTGCCCCTGTAGCGCAATGAACAGCACGTTGGACTTCTAAGCCAAAAGTCGTGGGTTCGAATCCCACCTGAAATGGCCTAATTTCTGAGAACGTGACTTCTTTTTTTATTAAACTATTTTATTAGAAAAATTAAATTTAATTAATGAATATGTAGTAACTAATATAAACAAAAAATAGCCCAACACCATATATAGAAAGGAAAATGGAAAAGTGCAAGGAAAATCGCTTTCTATTTTGTCTCTTAATACTGTGATTCTGTTATATGTATATACACTCATGGACAAAAAATTATAGCACCAAGAAGGAGTTGTCAAAATGAAACGAAATTTTACATACGTAGTGACTACTTTGATACAATAAATGATTAGAAAGTCAAAGAAAAAGGATAATTTGTTTCAGAGAAAAAGGCAAACGAACGGAGAATTTAATACCCTGTTGAACCCTCTCAAGCGCGAATGCACGATGCGATACTATTGGGCATTGACGCATACCAGTTCCATATGATGTCTTGAGAAATTTCGTTCCATATTTGCTGTAACCTTGCCTCTAGTTCATTCAAATCCGGGGGATGCCCAACTCATCATCCCAAATGATTCCAGGTATGTTTAGTTGGAGACTAATCTGGGGATGGAGAAGGCCAAGGAAGGGTAGTAACAGTGCTGAGACAGATTTGTGACGCCGTGGGAGGTCGACCATTGTCTTGTTGAAAAATGGCTCATGGAAGCCGTTGCATGAAAAGCAACATGTGGTTGCAGGATGTGATAGACATACCGCTGGGCTATCATTTTACCATGGATCGATACTAGGGATGACCGTGTACTGTAGGCAATGACACCCCATACCATCACACCAGCTGTGGGAGAGGTGTGTCGCTGTAAAGCAAAGGCAGTTTTGAGGTGTTAACCACGGGGTCTCCACACGCGAACACGATTGTCATCACTGATGAGATTGAATCTGGATTAGTCGCTAAAGACGACCTGATTCCATTCTGCTGCAGTCCAGTTTCCTCGTGCGCGGCACAACTCCAAACGGAGGCGTCAATGGGTGGGTGTCAAGGGTAGCACACGTAATGGGTGCCGGATCCCAAATGTCCTTCAGCCAGGCGCCTTAGTATGGTTCAAGAAGAAACAGGGGCCCCTAGTGAAGATGCTACCTGTGTCTGGATGGTGGCCGATGAAGGAGTTGGTTGTACGCGTGCATTTGTTACGATGCGGCGGGGTCTTCTAGACAACTACTTTGCCGAGGGCGTCCTGAGCTTGATCTTCGTGTAAATGAAATCTCTCGGATCCACTGGTCCCAACACAGTTCTTAAGCAATTCTATTTAAAAAATTTTTGATTCATTTCTGAAAGCCCAGATGAAGTTATACGTTTTGAATGAAAGGGTTTGTTAAAAACACCATCAATTTTAGCTCTATAAGTATACGTTTCAATTGATTAAGTTGTTTTCTTACGTCGTACTTTGAACCTGCACGAAGACTATAAGTGAAGGATCTTGAAATTTTGAACTTCAATTATATGACGAGGATTGCCTCTGAACTGTGGAACTCATTCCACACTTCCAGACCACGCCAATTTAAGGACTTTAAACCTCGGTAGATTTAATGAGCATCTTCTCTGTATGATATGTTTTTAGAGGCATCTGAAAATACACATCTCAGATTCAATTCCTTATGCCAAATATTAAACCGGACAAACTAGGTAAGGAGGGCTGAAATTTTCCAACTCCCTCCACATCCACTCTTACCTATCTGGAAATATACTCGTTAAAAAATCTCAAAATATGGTGCTGCCTCCCACTCATCATTGGTATGTGGCAGCATTGGATCAGACCCGGTCTAGCCCTCAAGTATGACAGATGCTCCCAGACTTCTGTGCACTCTCTCGTCTTGCCAGTGGTCACATCAAGTGTCTCTCGTTCTTGGCGAACAAAAAATATTTTCTATCTGTGCAAAGTATCAAGATCACCAGGCTTCCCCCGAACACTTAATGCGTTGCATAGATCTCACAAGGAAAGATATCTACTCTGATCCCCTTCTTGCACTCAACTTTTTGAGAGAGTGAATGATTTAATTGATCTTGTCCGACTTCGTCAGACCTTGGAGGATTAGCAACAACAACAACAAATATTACAGCTGTTTAAATACATGAAATCCCGAGATGGCAAACTTGAATCTTACTAAGAAAATTAATTAATAAAATTATTTGAAATATTAACAATGATATAATATGCGAGATACGCATTATACTGTTACGAATTTAGTCTTATTCTAATTGTTTCTTCTCATTTGTGTTCATTTCTACAGTTTAATTTGTCGTATCTAATGTGATTTCAACCCTGTTTACCTGTAATATCATTTCCACTGCATTGTACGGCCCCCATGCTTTAACATTGGTTTAAATGGTAAACTCGCCAAATATTGCAGCTAGCGCCAAGTTGGCGACTTAATTTTTGGCGCCAAATTTGGCGATATATCGCCAAATTTGGCGATAAGTCACCAAATCCGTCGCCAACTTGGCGCTAGCTGCAATATTTGGCGAGTTTACCATTTAAACCAATGTTAAAGCATGGGGGCCGTGCAATGCAGTGGAAATGATATTACAGGTAAACAGGTTGAAATCACATTAGATACGACAAATTAAACTGTAGAAATGAACACAAATGAGTAGAAACAATTAGAATAAGACTAAATTCGTAACATTGCCCCCTCAAGAACTGCACGCCCCGGGCAGTACAACCCTTCATCAGACGTTAACATAATAATAAAGCAATTGATTAAAAACAATTAAATGAATATGCAATAATAAACATGTAATACATAGTACAAAATAAACACCTAATGCATAGTACAAAATAAACACGTAATGCATAGTAGAAAATAAACACTTACAAAACAATAAACAAAATTATTTACAAGATTATTTACACACTAACTTATTTATACAAGACCATGGTCAAAATAAATTACACGATAATTGACACACTAAGAATTATGGCCATAATATGGAGCAAGCCTGTCGTAATGAACGACTCTAGGCTTCGAATTCGTTGACTTACGGATCCGGATTACGACGTCGTTTATTATCTTTAAAATTGTATAAGGACCGTCCCAATGCGATTGTAGCTTAGGAGAAAGTCCTTTGCGTCGAGTCGGGTTGTAGAACCACACCTTGTCACCTTCCTTGAATTGATGTCCTGTGGCTTTTGTGTCGTACCGAGTCTTCATCTTCCCGTCCTCAGGTTGATCCGTTCTCGAGCCAAATTGTGTACATCTTCAAAACGTGCCTGGAGATTCTGCACGTACACCTCAGGCGATGAAGGTGTATCCGGAGGGCGACCAAACAGCAGGTCACAAGGGAGACGAAGATCTCGGCCAAAAAGCATCTGGGATGGTGAATATCCGGTAGTCTCGTGAACGGCGCTGCGGTACGCTAGCAGAAAGAGAGGAACTTTCTGGTCCCAGTCTTGTTGGTTCTTGGAGACCATCAGTGAGAGGTTATTCAGGATGGTACGATTAAACCTCTCCACCATGCCATCTGACTGTGGGTGCAAAGGTGTGGTCTTGGTCTTGTCAATTCCGAGTAGTTCACAGACCCCCTTCAATACCGCAGAGACGAAATTTCTTCCCTGATCGGAATGAAGTTGAAGAGGTACCCCATATCTCGATATCCAGTGCTGCACTACAGCCTCCGCTACGGTGGGGGCTTCCTGATCCGGAATGGGGTACACTTCGGGCCATTTCGTGAAGTAGTCCATGACAACAAGTAGGTACTTATTACCAGACGCAGTCCTTGGCAGAGGTCCCAGGATATCGAAAGCGATACGTTCGAAGGGTGCTCCAACATTGTAGCGATGCAGCTTCCTCGGCTACGTATCTTCGGCCCCTTCCGAGCTGAACAGGCATCACAGGACTTGCACCACTGTTCCACGTCAGCTCTCACTTTACCCCAGCAGAATCGCTCGAACTCGGTGCAAAGTTTTCATGACGCCGAAATGACCTCCTGTTGGGCTGCCATGCAATTCTTTGAGTACCTCTGGGATACGAGATCGAGGAAGTACTAATTGCCACCTGAATGTCTTTCCATCCTCTGATTCGAATTTTCGGTATAGAACACCATTCCTGAGATGTAGAGAATTCCAGAGGGACCGATACTGCTTAGTTGTAGGACTATAAGCCGAGATGTCCTGCCAACTTGGTTTATTGCTGGAGGACTCCATAAACTCTATAAGGGGTTTAATATCAGGATCCGCCATCTGGTCTTCTCGAACTTTCTCGTCACTCCAGGGATCGGGTGGCGTCGCTGTTGAAGTTGTTATCTGGCGTATAGCATAGTCATATTTGGTCTCTACTCTGGAACAATGACGACAATTTTCTGGGCATGGTCTTCTTGAAAGGGCATCAGCATTTCCATGCGAGGAGCCTTTACGATGTCTGATGTCAAAGTAATACTCGTTGAGCCGTTGTATCCATCTGGCTACCTGGCCTTCAGTATTTCTAAAATTCATTAGCCAGGTTAAAGAGGCATGATCGGTACGTAGAAGAAATTTTTGGCCATAGAGATAGTGATGGAAATGCTCGATGGCTTTCACAATAGCCAGTAGCTCTTTTCGAGTGACACAATAATTTCTTTCCGGTTTCTATAAACACTTACTCCAATAAGCTACGACTCGTTCCTGGCCATCTATTTCCTGAGATAATACTGCTCCGACACTCTCATTACTGGCATCAGTGTCCAAGATAAATGGCTTGTCCGGTTGTGGATATATTAAGATCGGTGAAGACGTCAAAGCTTCTTTAAGCTGGAGGAAGGAATCTTCACATTCTTTTGTCCACTGAAACTTTTGTTTACTTTCTGTTAGCTTGTGCAAGGGTCTTGCGATGTTAGAGAACCCTTTCACAAACTTTCGGTAATAAGTACATAGTCCCAGGAAGCTTCGCAGCTCACGGAGGTTTTCAGGGCGTTTCCAATTCTTTACGGCGGACACTTTTTCGGGGTCCGTACGAACACCTTCTGCAGAGATGATGTGTCCCAGATAATTGACTTCTTTCTGGAAGAACTTGCATTTCGAAGGGTTTAGCTTCAAGTTAGCGTCGCTTAATTTTGATAACACCTTCCGGATATTTTGAAGATGTTCTTCAAACGTACGCCCTCCTATTATGACGTCATCCAGGTAAATAAGGCAAGCTTCAAAAGTCAGACCCTTTAGCACGGTCTCCATCAGGCGCTCGAAAGTAGCTGGCGCATTGCAGAGCCCGTACGGCATGACTTTGAACTGCCATAGTCCTTGGCCGGAAGTGAATGCTGTTTTTCTATCTTCGGGATGGATCTCCACTTGCCAGTATCCGCTCTTTAAATCTAAAGTCGAGAACCATTTATGACCGGAAAGGGTATCCAGGGTGTCATCTATCCTTGGAAGAGGGTAGCTGTCCTTCTTGGTGACGTCGTTAAGTTTTCGATAGTCCACGCAAAATCTTGTGGAGCCATCTTTCTTACGAACCAAGACGATTGGAGATGCCCACGGACTTGAAGACGGTTCTATGATGTCATTTTCCTGCATCTCTCGTAGTAGTGTTCCGACCTCTTCCTGTTTAGCAAACGGCAAGCGTCTTGGGTGCTGTTTAATCGGCGGATGGTCTGCTGTATCAATTCTGTGTTGTGTCACTGTAGTATGGCCAATATCGCTATTGTTTCTAGAAAACACGTCTTCAAATTCTTGGAACAGTCTTTCTGCGGAGCTTTTCTGTTCGGGTGCCTTACCCCGGCCGACTGCAGGCAGGATGGGTTGTTCCGGGACTTGTCCCGGGGCACGGCTCAAAGAGATGCGTTCCTTTGCGCACCACCCGAATTGTTGCGTTTTCGGGGATTCGAAATGATTGAAGCCGAAGAGCGGAATCCAAAACAATTTTATTCTTGGCCAAAACAGTCCTCCACAAATTGTAGAACAGTTCGAGAAATTCACGTACAATCGATGAAAATACTGATAACACAGATGCAATACACTAACAAAAACAATAGTAAACACTCAGCACAAAAATAATAACTCAATAAAAGCAATAACACACGCACTATGCAATCGTCTCTCTCAAGCAGAGAGGTATCACTTGCATGAAAGCTGAGATCTGACTAACTGACTAGCCGGCCCAGGCCCTTTTATACCTTTCGGTCAGAAACCTCTGGCACTTGCCAGAATAATCGAGAAATAGAAAGATCTAGCAAAATCCGGAAGGTATGAGAAAAGCTCAATACATAGTGTTACAATACCGCGATAGGGTTGCCAGACAGGGTTATTAGGAGCAGGGTTGCCATGGTCGCCAAGCTTATCGCCCACATTTGGCGCCAAAAATTAAGTCGCCAAATCCGTCGCCAACTTGGCGCTAGCTGCAATATTTGGCGAGTTTACCATTTAAACCAATGTTAAAGCATGGGGGCCGTGCAATGCAGTGGAAATGATATTACAGGTAAACAGGGTTGAAATCACATTAGATACGACAAATTAAACTGTAGAAATGAACACAAATGAGTAGAAACAATTAGAATAAGACTAAATTCGTAACAATACGTTTAAGTCCTATTGAAATTTATACTTAAAATGCTTGAACTGCTTTTTATTTATTTACATTCTTTTTTTGTATTTTGCTCTTTTTATTTACTTCTTCGATGTAATTAAAATAAGATTAACTTCTCTAAAGCAACATATAATGTAAGTATTTTATATTTTGAATTGTTAGGTATAATTCTGATAGTAAGAGCTAGATTAGTTTCCAACATTTAAAACGTTATCTTAATTAAAAGTAGCTATTTAGTTCAGTATGAGTAAGAGATATTTTTAGCTTCAGTTTGGCATAAATATAAAATTACAAGGTTGCTGAAAAAAGTACAAATAAAAATAATTAATTATGTATCGATCCTTTTTTCAACAAAATACTTAAATTTTAAGGAATAAAGTAATTCACACCCACCCACAAGAAAGAAATCCACATTTCTGTAGTAATACAAGGAAGACAAGTAGAATGCATTTCATAAAACTATCTGGACTTTTCAATATACAGTTTAAAGCTAAAAATACCTTATCCGGATTTTAAAAAACAGTATATCTTGAGACAGTGGCGCACACAGGAATTTTTCAAGCGGGGGGTCCGGGGTCGAAAGTTCACCATTCTTGTATCATGCTCCTTTTGATTTTGTCGATTTTCGGGAACAAAACACAGTAAATTATATCAAATTATATACTTAAAATTATAATCAATCGGAAAAAAAATCAAGGGCTTTGGAGGGGGAGCTCCGACCCCCCTTGTGTGCGCCACTGTCTTGAGATAATTACTATAAAATTCGACTTTTTTGCTCCTATAAATTTGTTTCTTTCGAGAAAGGTGGAAATGAAAGGTATGAAAAAACAATTTTCACGATGTTCATAAACAGTTAAAAATTAGTATAATGCAAGTACTTTACTTCTTATGGTTCTAATATTAAGTTTCCTTTCTCTTTGGTATTATTTTAAAGAAAAAAAAAGACTAATAAAAAAAATTAAATGTTTGCACATAGAATTTTATTTCTTGAAGCTTATTTCATAATAATTTTTAAAGGATCTCAATCAAATTTGAGGCATATTGAAACAAACCTGAATGCTATTGTAATGTAACGAAATCGAAATTATAAGTTGTAATGATTCAGCTAAAGATTTGTGTTGTTATTTATAAGGAAAGTGTCATTTAAAGAAAGCCTAAGATCCCCCCTCCCCAATAGTTTAAATCGAACGTAATATTCGTGAACTTCTTTATCCATCTAGACTTCAAAATTAGAAAGTTTTGGCGAGCTCGGCTTCGCTGAGAGAGCCAATATGCTCCAAAAGGGTTACTGTAAAAAGCCCACAAGTGGGAATCCACTTAATGTTCGTTTGAGAGAGTGTTGCGTTTTTCGTTAGCAGTGGGATCAACTTCCCCCACACAAATAAACTTCTCTTTGGATTCGTACAATTTGTCGTTTTTGAATTTTCTCTCGCTTCGTACACTTCTCTCCCTCTCTCTCTCTACAGAACGTTTACCTAATAGATATAAACAACCAAATACCGATAGTTTAAATCTTTCCCCCAAAAGTTTTAAAAACAAAAATGGTATTTTTAAAGGATATATTGGAATTTATGGTGATAATTTTATAAATTTAATTAACGAACATATATTTAACATAAAAGTATTTAATCTATCTAAACTTACAAGTCACCTTTATTTGTTCAGGAATTCATCTTTTCAAAGATTTACACAAACCTCTTCAATACGCTTAAACTTTAATGAGTCATCTAAGATTAAACACAAATCTTATATACAAAGAGAAAAAATCCTTCTCTCAGGGGGGAAAAAAATCTCTTCGATGAATACTAAACACCAGCGAGAAACAAATTTGCAAAACACCCGTGCAAAACTTAACCTCAACTGCTACTTTATTTCTTTATCTTTTTCAAAGAAGCACTTGTCTTCTAATCACTTTAATAGAGTACAAAGAAAAATGTCTTGGAGCGAGTGATGCGAACGGGTTGTTCGAGCCAGCTGTCGTCGTTTGTGCGACATGTGCGAACGGCATTTTGTTTGCGACGCTGATGCGTTATTAATGAAGGCGACGAAATTTCCGCCAATCTGAGTTTTTCACCTCCTTGCGCTTGGAGCGCTTGGGCTATTGTCGGCGTGTCAGTCGATTTCAGATTTGAGAGTCGATATTCGGAAGATAGATAGGTTGGTAATGGACAATTAAATTTTGTCTCGTAAAGAAAACGGTAGAGAACAAAACTCAAGATTTTGTGCGCATAAAAGCTCTTACTTGTATCTTTTCACTTAAGTACAAGTATTGATGCCTCTTGAGATAAAAAGGAAACTTTTTTTTTTCAGTTAGGGATATTAAAAAGTAGTTTGTGATTATTCTCATCCAACAGTATTGAGTTTTTCCCAAAATAAAAAAAAGCGATTAACGAAGGTCAAGGTCGAAAGATGGAATAAAAATAATTTATTACAAAGTAAAAAAAATAGGAAGAACAAGCATAAAGGTGGAAAAGGAAATTTTAGATATATGTTAATATTCTCTAATTAAATATTTTTTATTTTCTTAGATGACTCTCAATATTATGTAACTGCAAGTTTTCTAACGATCCACACTTGTTACTTTCTAAAAGTCAAACACATCACCCTTTTCTTTTGAAAGACATACTAAAATATTGCTTTTTGCATAAAATTTTGCAGAAAATACTGTGATTAATAAGTTATTGCAACGTACCTTTTTTAACTATTTCCTTCTCTAAATCGATTTATTACATATTTATAAGGTATAAAATTAAACAGAGTTAGGTTTTGCTTCACGAAATTTTTAAATAGAGAATTCTACTCACTCAAAATGTTTAACTTCATCTACTATTGAGTGAGTTAGGGCTTATTAACGTCCTTCTATCTGAAGCGGCTCGCGGTTTGAAAGTGACGGAACTCATAATTATGAAGCACGTTCAAGAGAAGAGGATGGCACCTAAGATGGCAACCTATCTCCAAACTACCACACCACGCCAACGAGAGGTTTTTGAGCCACGATAGATTTAATGTGCATCAATTGCTTTTCTCTGCTGGTCTGCAGTGGTCTAAAAATGACGCTTCTCCGCCATGAGTTCGTGACCATAACTACTAGGCTACCATGACCACAATAAAATCATGATGAATCAGTAAAATTTTAACTTAAACTATTTTTTTTAAAAAAAGTTACTTAATCCATTAACGCAGTGTTACCCAACCTCTTTATCGTCGCGGACCGATCAACGTTCGATAATTTTTCTGCGGCCCACTGAGGGTGAGACGTTGATTGTTTATATTTTAGATTGTTTTTATTTAATAATTTTAATTTAATTGTACTTAATATGCCTTCAAAGAATAAAAAACAATTGCACCAAAATGATTATAAAGTGATATAACATGGAATTTAAAGTGATTTTCATTTAAAGTCGCACAAACTCAAGATAAATACACCGCGGTAAATGCAATAGAAATAATTTATTCTTCCTTGGGTGGCCCGGTACCATTTGACCCACGGACTGGAACAGGTTCACGGCCCGGGGGTTGGAGACCACTTTCTTAACGCTTTTGTCAGTGTCTCACATGGAAGATAAAGTAACCACCAAATTTGGCCATGCCCGTGTCTCAGACAGGCGATTTTGTATCTAGCGTTATTTTATTTCTAATGCCCGTATAAGATACGTTCTAGAAAAAATAAACAGCTTAGATTATAATTAAACTCTATATATTATTTAAACTATATTAAACTGTATAAACCAGAGGTAGGGAACTTTTTACCATTAGAAGACATGCCTAAATTAAGTATTAATAAAGGAGGTCGCATAGGTTAATGTAACTATAAATGTGACTTTTATGAAATTATTATAGTTTTTGTATAGATTTAACAATTTTGTGTATTATATAAAAATGTTATTAAAAAATCGAATTCTTATTTATTATTTATTTGTGATAAAAGTTACAATATAAAATATTTTGTGTTCATATAAGGGAAAAAACTTATTGTAATATTAATCATTGATTATTTTTTTAATAAAATTATTAAATTCAAACATACCATTATAATTTTTAATTTTTCATTGCTGGTATTTTTATTTATGTAGGAATATATATATATATAAATATATATATATATATATATATATATATATATATATATATATATATATATATATATATGGATCAAGCTTCATATACCGTGAAGCCTTAATTGATGCTTTAAATGAGCATATCTGGTAGTGTTACTATGTTGCACTAGAAAATTGAAATTTGAAATGTACAATTGGGTATTCCCACAAGTAGTAATTGAAACATACATACATTCATGCAGTTCTTTATTTAGTATCATTGATTTGCAAACTGTTGTGTGTGTGTGTTATATATGTAATTAAATATTAATTAATACAAGTACTGGATTTTATGAAGGCCGCTCAAGAAACTCACGGTGGCCTCATGCGGCCTCAAGGCCGTGGATTCCCCGCCTCTGGTATAAACTATCTACATAGTATTAAACACCTTAAACTGTAAATATATATATTCATTTTCTGTAAAAAAAAAAACGATCATTTTTTGCCAGTGTTTCCGAAAACTTTTCGTGTTTTAAGAAGTTAAAAAGTTGTGTGCTTTGGTTACAAAATTTTAAATAATTAAATCTTAAAATATTTTGAAAATTTTTTTCCGCTTAATTTTGAAGAATGAAAAGAATACGATATCTTTTATTAAAAATCTATTGAAGTTATATAAATCTATTTTTCAGTTAACTCAATTCTTAAATGATAAAATAAGAGAATATATCATTTTAAATCTAGAATAATCATTTTATTTAACAAGCTAATGGGAATATTTAACATTCTTCCTTCTTGGAAAACGCTGTTTAAATTACAAATTTCTAGAAATGTTAATTGATAAATATTGGAAAATTTTCAATTCACTTTCAATAACTCCATCAGTTAAGTAGCCTACATTAGTTAAGTAGCTTATATTATAATGAATTGATTTAAATTCAGAATTTTGGAGGCAGATTTGTACGACAATCGCATTCTGAGTCACGAAAGGAAATTGCAATTTAATTAATGATTGTATTGAACTCAAATTTGCTAACATAGAATTTGCAGTAAAATGAATTAAAATGCACTCTTTACTGTTATCACTATACTGACAGCATTATTACAACAGAAATTAAATAATTTTTAGTTAAATATATTGTAGAATTATTATTCGAGTATTATAAATTACACACTTCATAAATAAGCCTAAGTGAACTATTATGGCTTTGAAGGTTTACTTATTCATATACAGGGAAGTTATAAATAAAAGTTCTCTATAAACAGCATTCTGAAATTAAAATGAATGAGTGGATTGACACGAAGTTTGGTACATCGACTACTTTCGAGATACGCTCATGGAATTAAAAAAAAAAGTTAAAAAATATCCACTAGGTGCAGCTTTGAATGGAAAAATGGCAAATTTAAATGACCCACTCGGGATGCATAAACAATTTAAATAATTGAGAATAAGATTTATATGCATTAAAAATGTAAAACTTAAAAAAGCATAGGGTGTCCATCAGTCTTAAAAAATCTCGGGATTTGACTCTGAGGGATACAGGATTATGAGATGACTTAAAGAGTTTTGATTTATCATAATGGTGTGTGACGGGCTCAAACGTCTTTTCTTTAACAATCCTTTGGGGGTTTTTGGGGCCAGAATTAACGGCAACTCTTTTCTAACCAAATCCAAGAAGTGAAGCGTGAAAGAAAAATGCAAATTAAGAAGCTTTTAAATATCAGAACTTAGAGTAAGCGAGATGGCAATTAGAGGAATGTAAACATAATCCGTGGTTCAAGCGCGAAGAAGTTTAGGAAAACGTTACGTGGCGACTAGCAGAAATTATACGTGATAGAAATACATTGAATCAAGGTGCATACCATTGCACTCGAGTAATTACACACCTTCATCTAAGATTGTTGTGATAGCTTCTGCAGACTACAGAAAGGTAGGATTGACTATTTAATATTACGATCAGTGATAGTTTTGGAATTGAGTTTAGGCGAGTCAGTAATTGATAGTGGTCTGAGTTAGGTTAATTCGGTATTATATAAATTGTGTGTTTTGCCACCGTAGATTGTCTCACATATATTATTATAATCTAATTTGTTAAAGGCTTAAGTTAAAAATCTTAATAAATATATATTAAGATTCTGTATGCTTCTAGTTCTTCCGTTATTCCTACACCTCCAGATCACACTGATAATCAAAGAGATGTTCACCCGAGGGGGGGAATATCACAGGTGTGACATTAGAAACTTGAGGAAAAAATTATGCTTCACACCAGACCAGATGCGATCTTCTTTAGAACACACACTGCCCATCTTGAAAATTCATAGGTTCAGAGCGGCGAACACATTGAGCAACTTCTCTTATGTCATACTAGTTTTCCAGTTTTTCCTTAAAAATGCCATTTAGTGGATTAATTTTTAATTCTTTAAGTAGAATTTTTTTTAAAAAAAAATCTTTAAGTGCATCCCGTGTACAGTACATATACCAAATTAAGTGGCAATCCACTCTCCCGTTTTAACTGCAGGCTGATGTTTATGGGAAAAATTTAATTATAGCTATTGTGTGTGTGTGTTTATGCAGTTATGGTGGAATACATTATATCGCTTATAAGCCAAATTTATCAGCATTCAGCGTTATAGAAATAAAGTTTTCAGCAATAAGCTTATATCTGTGAACTTAATTAACTGGTTTTTGAAAGTTATTAATAAAAGCCATATTTATATAATACATCACTTTTAGCATTCTGCGATTGGTAAATAGTATGGGGTAGTTATAAAGAGTTTAATTAAGTCTAGAAAAAGTAATTTTGTTAAATGAGTTTTTATTTCGCCTTTCAAAGTGTTTTTTAACTCTTAACAATATTTTTCCTTTTTTTATACATTTTTATATATTTTAATTCCCTTTTAAAGCGTAACTAATAGTTTGCTTTGAATAACATATTTAATTTTTTACATCTCTAGGATGACTAAAATTGACATGCATGCTAACAAAGATAGAAAGAAATTTTCCCTAAGATAATATAGCCAAACTATGTAATGTATTTTTGTTGAGAAAGGAGCATTTTTAAGTTACGTTGAGATAGCAGAGTCTTATTTTCTTTTTCATTTCCTCAAGTTTTTTCGTCACATCTAATGCTTGTAGTTTTTGATACCTATATATCTCTACAATGTTTGAATAATCAAGTTAAAAACATTTTCTATTTATAAACAAAATACAGGAGCTTATACTGTAAGATTAATAGAAACTGAAAACGAAGAAAAATTTAGTATCCCATATTCGACAGCGATGAAACATATTTTTATAGTATAATTAATAGGAATCAACGGAAGAGTACATTTTTGACTTAAAAACTAATAAAAAAATAGAAAGTTTCCTTTTTTTCAAAAAATGTTTCATAAAATTGAGATAGGAACTATCATAACCTTTAAAATTATCGCACCACCTACAAGCGAAGCCCTCCATTGCGTAAAAAGTGTTACAGGTTCGATTATCGTGCTGGTTAAAAAGGTTGGTTTGAATGCTTTGTCGGTCTTAATTTGGTTCTTTGAAAGAATAAATCCATTTTACAATAAATTAAGGCAACAAATAAGAACTAGCGTTTATAAAACACCATTCAAAGGGAATACGTTTCTTTTCTTATAGAGAAATATTAAATTTTTATAAAAAGTCCGAATCTAATCAAATTTATATGAGTTTAAATAATCTTTTTTTGGGATTACTATGTCGTAGTTTTCCAGCTATATTTTCCTCATTTTTAATAATTATTAATAAAACAAAATTAAATAAAACATAGCTTATTTGTAATTAAAGCTCTTCATAGTTTTTCACAAAAGCAGATTTTGATTTGATGCATATCAAAGTATATATATATATATATATATATATATATATATATATATATATATATATATATATATATATATATTTATACATACATACATATATATATATATATTTATACATACATATATATATATATATATTTATACATACATACATATATATATATATTTATACATACATATATATATATATATATATTTATACATACATATATATATATATATATATATTTATACATACATATATATATATATATATATATATATATATATATATTACATACATACATATATATATATATATTACATACATACATATATATATATATATTTTACATACATACATATATATATATATATATACATACATATATATATATATTTATACATACATATATATATATATATATATATATTTATACATACATACATATATATATATATATATATATATATATATATATATATATATATATTACATCTTCATTATAACCTTTTACAAAGGATATTATTGCTTCTTTAAAGTCCTTGAAAGATGATCTTATAAAGTTTATTTCTCCTTTGCTTTGTTGTTATTAAGTCTTTCTTTGAAACACAGATCTTAAATTTATGCTTAAATTTATACCATAGAATAAGTTTAGTTCATCTTTAAACAAATTCTCAAAAAAGACAAAATTCAAGAAGTTGATTATTTGTAAATTATTAAATATATGTATTTCCTCAAGTTAATTATACGCAATTAATTCAGATAGTTAAAATTATATGTAAATTATTACATAAACCTTTAGACTTATTAAAATAAGAAAGTTGAACTTTAATTTATTAATAAGATTAGAAGATATATAACAGAGTTTCGTTCTGCTATATTCATTGAGATTATTATAAGAAAAATATCTGTTTATTATATGAATAATGAGACAATGATGTAAATCTTTATTGTTTATGAACAGCTTTTAAATACAATGTAATTAATTCCATTTATATTTCGCTTAATAATGTTACTAATATAATTTTCATGCTTTAAATTCACTGCCGTCTTATCATTTGCCACATTATTCGTAAAACATTTCTGGATGAAAATTTTTCATGAAGAAATATTTAATGAATTTTTGCTTTGGAATGAATTCTAACTGTTTATTTAATAAATTACACCATGTCTTATCTTCTTTCAAATTAAAGAAGTCTATAATCATAGTTTAATTTTGAAATGTATTATACAGGACACTTATGATGATAGATAGTTCAAAAACTATTGCGAGAGCATAATTTTATGAAATATTTCATATTTGGGATAGCGAATCAAAGTAATATTCTTCTTCTATTATTATATGGATAATGAAATTAATTTGATCCTTTATTTGTACGCCTTTAATATTTTATAATTAATGGTAATACATTTATTTATATGTATACTTAGTAATGAATAAACCAAATGCATTTTTCTTGTAGAATATTGTATTTTACAAGGAACGCACGTCCAGAAGTCATGCATATCTATCGACAAAGGCAAATGTTATGCGATAGTATCTTAATTTTCTTGTTTTCCTGAATGAAATGATCAAATTATCTTCTAGTTTCTATGGTAACTATATATAGTAATTACCATTATTAAATATTTTAGTTATCTTTCAATGACGATCGTTTCACGAAGCAATTTATTCCACATCTCAAAGAACATTAAAGTTGTTTTTCGGGCGAGTTAAGCATGATACAATGGATTTTAAATCAGTTGCCTATTTCATTAAAAGTATGATCAATGTCCTACATTTTAAGTGTAATTTCTCCTTTCTTTTTGAACACGAAAACATTAGAAAAGTGAGCTATTATATTCATCCGGTGTTACGATAGATACACATAGTTACTATAGTAACAATCTTTATTACTATTTTAGCAGTCCGCCTCGTTTGGTATCTGCCTTTTTACAGTTTTTGGCTATTGCCTTCATTTTATTGCTCCTAATGATATTTATAATCAAACGCTGCTTACCACCAGACCATAAAAAGTCGTAATTAATGCAAATCATTATTTTTTTCTTTGTTCTGGGATTGAAACTTGATAATGTAAAAGTGAGAAACTCCGAAAAAAATTTCAAGTTATAAATGATAAACTATTTTATATCATAATAATCAAAGTGTTGCTTAACTTTGATGTTGTCACAAATACCTCATTTAAGGATTATTAATATTATATTTTGATATTATTTGTACAAAAACTGTTAAGTAGATGTTGCACTAATTAATGAATGCTATAAATTTAAACTTATATTTCTTTTCAGTGTCTTTTCTTATAACTGAAAAGATGATCTATGTACATTCAGAGATCATTGTTTATTCATATATAAAATAATTATGTATCAAAAAAGAGTATTTATAAATAAATAATATCATTTGATATCAATCTTTTAGAACCTGGGCTTTAGCGAAAATTGTTTTCATAATTATTCATGCTACAGTTATGCCATGAATAATATATTAGCTTGAATTAATTTTACTTTACTTACACACACAGTGCAGTTATAATTATATATTTAAATCTATTTTAACATAATTTCAAAACCATTTTGTTATTAGTATGAAATGCCCATTTTGTATAAAGGGTTCATAATAGAAAAAGTAAAGAAGGTATTATATAACAGAATTAAGTACTTTTAAATGTTGATTTTTTTATTAGAAATAACAAATTTAAATGGAAAAAATTGCGTACGTCTTACAAATATCACACATCCTTATCCATGACCTTTGTATATTTCGTTCTTTTCCCTCGTATCCTTTTAACATATATAATTTATCATAATATATTAATTAGGATAGGAAAAACTTTCTTCTATCTGGTATTGTAAAAATTTATACTTCACATATACAGCAGAACGTCGTTTATCCGAATCAATTGGGATCGGACACCGTTCGAATACGTGATAGTTCAGATAACCGAAAACCGAATGCGATTCATGCAGTATAGGAAACCGGACACTATACTAATATTGAAAGTCATTACATGCGGGAAACGTGTTGAAGAAAAAGTAAAATAGAGGTGCAAAATGTCGCAATTTTACCTTTATTGTGGAAAATAATCACTTATTTTTCACTGTACCATTGTACGCCTTCGTTTTTTTGCTGCAAAGGTCTCTGATTCTGTTGAGCAGCAGTAGCTGAATAGGACAGCACTCTGATTGTTGTTCGTACCACTCCATAGCTGTCTCAAACGTCAGTATTTGATGGACTCTTGCTACTTTCGTTATTGTTGTCCTCGTCTTCATTCGTTTCATCGTCGACAGGGTCGGATTCTTCTTGCACGGAAGTCACAATCTCGTCATCATTTAGCATTTTAAATCTACAGTCTTCTGCTGTTCTAGAGACGCTTCACTTTCTCTCTTCGCGGGACAGTTCAATATTTCAAGTTTTGTCTTTATGTTCAATTCGTTGCGCTTCCGTTTTAAATTTGAAGCCATATCAGTTCATAACTCCACAAAAGAGCACGTATACACCCTCTCACTTGGAAACAAACTAACCAAATATTCCGCGCAGATGTTTACCAAATCACACAACTGAAATTCCTTAAATATCCCTGACATTGGCTTTTCCAGTCACTTTTGGCCTCACGCGAAATAACTGTTGAGCATTGCACGCGCAATGCTCAACAGTAGCTCAATAGACTTCTAAAGCAGAGGTCGTGGGTTAGAATCCTACCTGGGTAACCTAATTTCTGAGGATGTGATTTCTTTTTTACTATATTGTTTTATTAAAATAATTACATTTAACTAATGAATATATAGTAACAAAAAAATAGACCAAAGCCATAAGAAAAATTCCATAGAAAGGAAAATGGAAAATTGCAAGGGACTTGTCACTTAATATTATGATTCTGTCATATGTATGTACATATTTATATTAATTGTAACTATTTAATAAAAAGTAACTAAAATAAAATTTTTCTTCGTTGACCTAAGTAGGAATTGACTTAAATTTTTTTTATACTGCTTGTGTGTTTATGTTCCGGACTATATTTGCGTTATTTTAACTGAATAACTTAATTTTTTAAGTAATTTACTTCTTAGCTATATTTGAATAAAACAGTAAATGAAATGTTTCGCTTTAAATCACATTCAAATCTGATGCAGAAATATAAGCTAGATGCTCCACAACAAATTTTTTTTTCAAAATATGACAGTTTATATTTTAATACAATCCCTTAAAAAGTCTGGAATGGTTATGCAAGTAAATTAAATATTTTGTGGTACGTACAAAAATTGGCAGGCATGAACAAAACAATGCCTAATGTGATCAAACTTTTACAGGAGATATAAATGCATTTGTAAGAAGCTAGTTGATGCAAATGATTTAGTCTTTTTATATAATATTTATTTAATTAAGTTTAACTGACACATATTCGTTATATTGAGTTATTATTTTAGTTATTTAGAATACTAAAAAGTTTTATAGCAAAAATCTCAAATTTTTAGTTATAAATAATAATAATATTCATACATTTCTCTCTCCCCTAGTCACAAAACTATTCAAAAACAAATCAGTGCTTAAATTTATGTTTTATTTTAAGTTTATGCTTCAACAAATTTTATCAAATAATTTATAATAGTTATATTTATGTATTTTTTTGTATATCCAGTGTAAAATAGCTTTAGTCCTTCGAATATAACAATTAAAACAAAAAGATTATTAATATTTGCAAGAATTATAATACATGCTTTCACGTTTGTTTTGCAACAATATATGGTTTTTTAAATAAATGTAAGACAAAACTGAAGTTTCAATAACATTTTAAAGTTTCTCAATGAGAATTATACAGAATAGGATTTAAACATTAAATATGAATCCATTTTGTTATTTTTTAAGAGGAAAAGTTACTATTAAACCCTCAAAGTCTGCTTATCTAGCTTCGAGATGATTCCTTACCTGAAAGATCTTGGTTTGAAACTGGCACGTAAGTAGCTGTAAAACTATAACAAATCACAAACACACTAACTTACTTCAAATATATTTACTAAGTAGCTTAAGATTATAATAGAAAGATCAATATTCTTAATTCGATTAGGAAGAATTTAACCCTTTTTGTTTGAAATAAGCAGAAGAGACGAAGGCCAACTGAAACCACTCTCATGAACATCTGCTCTGTCACTGATCAAAAATCTTTAAGATACTTCTTCAAAATAGCAAACTGGAAGCACAATGGAAGCATGTTCAACAGTACTGTCCATCTGGTAATGCATTCTTATGTATAGCTCAACTTCAAAACATTTTATACATCAACTCATATCTGCATATATGCTGTTTCCTTTGTAATATACACCCAACTCTTTTTTTACTAGGTAGATACGTTCCTTAGAAAGCCATGTAAAAAAACCATGTTAAAAATACATGCATATATGGTACACAAAAATGTATGGTAAGTTTGGGATATGTTCCATAACTTTAAAAAATCATGTAAGATGAAAAATCTGTGAATGTTTTCCCCAAAAACCATGGAGAAAAAGTAATAGTAAAATCTATATGTTACATATTTATATAAAATAAAAACAATACATTTTTATTACAAAGAAATTTCTGTAGTGAAATTTCAGTCTTTAAGTACGTACAACATATACATTTTCAATTTAAAATTAGTAATAAAAAACTACTAATTAACAACTATACATTGCTACTTGATAATAAGCGTGCACATTTATTATGAACTGTATCAAAAATGCTATCAAAAGTAGATGTGTCAAATATGTCTCGAAAAGCTGTCGGTTTTGATTTAAATGAAGAATTTCGTACTTTATTATCGGCCTTTGTTGGTTTTTTGTTGTTACAAAGTCTGTTATTAAAAGCTGTTTTTTTTTGTTTCTCAAGTTTTTATATAATTCATGATATACTTCTACACAAAACTCAACGTTGGAATTTTAATGCACGCTCTGTGTCAGGAACATGAGTAAGAAAATGTTGTTCCATACTTGTAGCAAATTTTAAAACCTCGCGAATTACATCCTCTGTTAATAGTTGAACTTCACCTTCGTCATTATTGACTTCTTTTTTTTTGTAAACTGTCATAAATTTAATCAAATCATCCTCCCCCAAAGGGCATGAATTCCCATATTTTTTTTATTCGTTTAAAAACAAGAAAATTGGGTAAAATAAAAAAAAATATCTTCGTTATAAATTTTTGTACTGTGTTATTTTAAAATCGTATAAAAAAGAGATGGGTGTACTTAGTCTTTTTAGAGTAAAAAAAATATCTTAGTTACAAATAGTCATTGTTTAAAGCAATAGCTAGTGAATTATGTTCATGTGCGTGAATGTCTTCATCAGTTAAGCATATAACCATTTGTTTTATTTTACTTTGACAAAAATTAGGCTTACTAATTAGCTCAAAGATAATTATTTATTTAAGACTTACAATAATTTAAAATATATCTAGTAAAAGGATCGAGTTAAAATGTGTGGTTTATATTTCATAGTTATTAACAGAATATAATACATTTTTCACTTTTAGTTATGTTTCTCTTTAGTTTAGTTTATTATACTGATTAGTTATTCTCGTGGAAGTTTACAAAACAGTTTAAAATGCATTCTAATAAGAACAAGGAATACAAATGATTTCTTTCGTATAATGTTAATTATTGAGGGAAATCATTTTATAAAAATAGAAGCAAAGCAAAATAAATATAACTTAAAAGAAACCAATCACCGAATAAACATATAGTATAATGAGAAATAATACAAATTTATTTTCATTAGATGTTAAGTATCATGTATTTCTTTGTTACGATTAAGAAAAAGTCAAATGTATCAAAATTGATTCAAAACTAACTATACCATTTTAAGAATAAAGCATTTGAAGCATATATACAAAGCTTAAATTCAGTTTGATGAGAGATTGTTAAGTCTTATTATCGGAGTATTTAAATAAATTTAAATTGTATGCCTTGAAGTTTGCTTATACTATGTAACATACACAAAGAGACTATCTTAATTGCAAATACGAAAGGAGCTCGTATAACAATAAACACTCTTTAATTAGTGGCTTTAGTGAAATGTAAATGAAATGAATGATAAAGCAGTCTTGAAAAGGAGTATATTTCTCCGTTTCTGTCTCAAGGGGAACTTAAAAGAAACTCCAGCCTATTACGACATATGAGTTTATTGTGAAATATTTGTATGATATATTCCTAATACAGAGTTAAATAAATCATGAATTAATGACATTTTTTATAAAAACAATAAAGGAAATGCAAAAAGTCCAATTAATTTATTATGGAAACTAAATTAAACGGAGAAAGACAAATGGATAGGGAATTGTCAGAATAATATATATAGCCTCAGTAAATTTTAGTTAACGGTATTTGAAGTGCAATATAGAATAAGATAATATACGTGTGTGTGTTCTCTTGTTGACCAAAAATAGAAGAAATTGCTCGGGAATACAAAAATATTCCAGAAAAGAATTATTCTGAAATGGTTCTGAAAAATAATTATCCTTGTTGATCCCCTGACAACTGAACATCTCCTCATTGAAATAACAGTTAAAACATTCCTAAACATGCATTTATGATGAAAAGAATTTTTCCTTGGTGATCCTTATAGCTTAGGCACGTTTCATATTAAAAAAAAGTTTATACTATTTACAAAAAAATTGAAGTTCAGTAGGAATCTTTGAGTATTTAAACACGGAGGAATTTTAAGCGCTTCTTTTGTTACATTTACCTCGCCTTTTCAAAAATTAGATAGTATGCATTATTTCGTTCGAAATTCACTTCATGATAAAATAGTCCATTATTATATGAAAGAAATGTAAATTTTCACTCATTTATTAATAGCTTTAACCTTTTAATGTATCCTAACACGTTGAAAATGATCAAATTCGATCAAGATAGATATTTTTGTTTTTTACTTTATTGAATAGAGTTGTCTTTTGGCATTACAAAAAATTCTTTGTTTTGTTTCTACGCTTCTTAGAGACCAAGTTACAATTAATTTTGTAAAGTTAGAAAAACCGGAAGTAGGTCTTTGATCTACCAGAATAGGGCATTTAAATTGCTCAAAATCTATCATGTTGAGTCTGATAACTCAAAATGTATTTTTATAAAACTTTTTGAACTTGATATTTATGTTATTTTCAAGAGAATGTACTAAAATATTTCTTATTGTATGAATACTTTTTGAATTATGGCTTGTTATTTAACTAATGGTCTTATAAAGAATGTCACATTTTTTATAATGTTTAATTGTTCAACTTTAAAATTTTCAAATGTTAATAAAACATTAAAATTTTAGTACATTTTCCAGATAAATACATCTAATTTGTTTTAGTAATACTTTTACTAATATAAGTTTATTACTTTTTTCTGTAACTTCTTTGAAGGTTTTCAAAAATATTGCTAAAATTTCACTTATAATTGTGATTTTTGTAAAATTTAGGCAATTTATCGTAAACATTGTTGGTTAAATATTAGTATTTATTGGTATTAAGCCCTAAAAAGCATTTGTAATGTTTAAATATGCTATTTTGTTAAAAAGTACTCCGAACGTGTTCGGATACCTTAAATGTCATGCCAGAGATAATCTCGGGCATGACACTAGTACTCCAAAATGTTATGCCCGAAAAATATATGGGGTAATTTTTTAAGAAATTTACTATGGGTGGTGTAAATCTCTGTGATCAAGAAACATTCTTTCATCCAACAATCCAAAAACGTCAGAAAAAATATTAAAAAAAGATATTTTTACATTCATTAAGCATGGCCCTCTGGAACTCATTTTTGCTCTATAAAAATATAGTTTGGGAGTGCATTACATTTTTAGGATTTCGAATCCAAATTGTAGAAGAACTTTTACATTTATATGATGATACAGCTTCTAAACAAAAGAATCTTGGCAGACCTCCTACAATAGATAATCTTGCATGTCTTATTGAGTGATATTTTATATCCTATATTCCTCCTATTCCCGTGAAACGTCAGCCAATAGGACTTAAAAAAATTTGTTGTTCAAAAAAGTATGTAAATGGAAAAACAATAAGGAAAGAAACACAATTCTGGTGTAATGATTGCGAAGTTAGTCTGTGCTTAGAAAAGTATTTCCAGTTATACCACAGAAAACTGAATTTTTGAGTTACTTATAGATATTCGTTTTTATTTATTTATATTTTATGTTATGAAAATAGTGCTCCACTAGAAGCGAACTTTACCAATGCCACTTCAATCGAACATGCAATTGCTAGAAAACCTACAAATTTTATGCAAGTAATTCCAAATATCATTTTTTAACTCAGTATATTTTATTTTGTACTAAACATTTGATTTTTTAAATAAAAAATATTGACAACTTATGTATCAAATCATCAAAATAACTTGACAGTTAAAACGTTAAGAATCTTTGTGAGTATCGCGGCTATAGACTCACAAAATTTATGAATTCCAAACGAAAAAGTGTAGAATAATGCTCATCTCTTTTTTTAAGTGTCTGCGATACATGACATCATTTTTTGAAATTTGAGCATGAGACCTACAAAGCACAAAGGTAAAAATTCCTTCCATCAGATCAAACAGGATGAATGCAATTGATCTGGCTCGTAAAATGAATCAGAGGAATTCTCAGCGTTCAACAAGTTTACCATGCAACAAACCTGAAGCTGCTCCTATTGATGGATCGCCTATTAAAGGAAACTGCCCCTCGTAAATCTCAGTGTCTTTTAAATGGGATTGCTCAGACCAGTAGAGAACAAGAAACTTGATGGATGGCAGCAGTTTCTTGTTATTATGACATTTTTGTATGTTTCTTGTTTTATTGTATGTGGCTTATCTAGATGATAGACTCATAGTCATTCGAAATATGAAAGCATTTTCGTATTTCAAGATAGTATATCCTTTTTAGAGCAGAGATTTTTATATTTCTCGCATAGTTTTATTGCTTTAAGCTTAAAATTTGAAGAGAAGAAGAAATTTCATAAGAACAATAAAAATGCATCAAAAGAATAATCTTTCAATATTTTTAAAAAGCCTCGTACATTTCTTTGAGAAAATTGCAATTGCTTAGATTGATCTAACACTGTATTTTTAAAGAATAAAATGATACTTTAAATAGTTTCAATGTCTCATTGATGAAGATAAATAATAATGAGTGAGAGAGAAAGAAGAGGAATTTTTAACTGCGTTAAAGAGCGTCATCTGTTCATTTAAAGTGAGCGCGAGGAGTTCAAGTAATACATTGATAAATCTTATATTTATTTGTGTAATATATACAAATAAGTAATATATAACTTACTATTAAGAAAGTGTTAGTCCATTTTGAAAAGCTTTTGGAAAAAAACCCTTCTTTAATGCTACTCAAACATATATAGTTTCATAGAAGGTTCAGAAATTTTTAAAATTTTTTTAACTAATATCCTTATTTAATTTTTAGTATCTTTATTTTATTTCTAATTAATATCTTTTATTTATTTTAATTAATAATTTAATTTCATTTTTAATCAATTGAATACCTTTATATTTCAACTAAATGTAGACCACATAAATAAGATATTTTTGAATCATTTCATCCTTTTCCCTTTGTTTTTCTAAAGCTTTTAATGGTTAGCTTTAGTTGTGATACACAACCTAGAAGAACAATTTAAGAGTTTTAAAAGATCAACACAGAAAATTTACATAATTGAAATTTCTCTTATAAACCCCAAAATCATGACTCTTTTTATTTGGTGAGAAATAACTGATAAATATCTTCAATCAATATTAAACTCTTATGTTGTTACAAATTGCTTGCAATGTTTATAAAGCCATATTTTTTAAAAGCAATGACTTTTTACCTTTTCATAATAAGTATCTTTTATATTTCTTGAGTATCCAAAAAAAAGAGTCCTTTTAGAAACTAAAATATTCAAAGAGCTTAAAATTTATAAAAAAGAACTAGATGTAATGACTATACAGACATTATGAATGTCTAAAACAAGAGAAAACAGACACGAGACAATATTAATTATTATATATTAATTTTGATGCTCAATGATCAAAAAAGGATTAATTACGGAAAAAGGCTATACACATTTGTTACTTAAGTATTCTGCGACATTTGTACTAATGATGCTTTTATTACTAATTTTTAAAAAGTAAAATAATGAATAAATTTTAGAGCATAAAGATGTTTAATTTAAAATTTGCTGCAAGGGAATTGTTTTTAATGAAATTATTCTGTTGTTATTAAACTCCTGAATAAAAGTAATAACTGGATAAATAATAAACAAGATACTACGATATAGTTAAGAGCTTAAATGTGCAAATTTTGTTCAGATCTCAGTTAATATATTATTTTTATGAATAAGATATAAATAAGAACAGGATGTTAACTTAGAATGAAGAAAATTTGGATTTTTATGAAAAATTTCTGTATTAGATAGGGTAGATGGAAGGAAAATAGACGCAATTATTTGAAAAAAATGAAATTTTTATTATTTATGAGAAAACTGTTTAAATTTTACGATATAGCATTTTAAGGGAGCATTTCTTCAGAAATTATTTTTAGATTTGTAATAAAATAATATTTTTTCTTTTATGATTGATGTTAGCAGCTTTTGGAGCTTGGAAAGTGTAGGACTTAATAAGTTGCACTACATCAATAAATTGAAAGTAACATTTTTGCTATATTATAAATTTAGTACTTTAGGACAATATCTATATCTTAACTTTTCCTTTTTGAATATCGCCAATTAAATTATCTTAGAAAAATTTTATTAAATACTGTTTATTTATTAGGTGCACATATAACTGAATATTTACGTCAAATGCTTTGTTTAGATTGAATATATAAACAAAAATTAAATAACATTATTCCATATAGTATTTCTTTAAAAATGAAGATAATACTTAATGAGAGCATATAGCTGCATAACGTGTAACAATAAAATAAATACTAATTAGGTACAAAAGTAATATCTGCTAATGCAATAGATACCGATAAAATATATTAAAACAAGTGCATCCATACATTGAAAAATCTCAGCATTTAAGGACACATTTACTTAATGAAATTAAGTAGTGTCATGATCCACAAAGAAGATGCCAGAGTTGTGCTTGAATATGAAAGGTTGCAATATCAAATGCTCTTAAAGGTTCCTTCAAAATACAAAGCTTGTAGATACGAGGAGTACCATGAACGCAAGGGGACAAAGATTATTGTAATTCCACTATGGAAAGGCTTCTGAGTCCTATTAAAGAGGCATAATCTTTTGGCTTATTAATTAGTTCGAGGATGACAAAGTTCTTCCTTTCATCTTTGGCCGGATTATCGGATTGTGTTATTGGCGTCAAAGGGAGATATGTAAGTCTGTAAGTTCTCAGTAAGTCATTCTATCCCTTATTCTTAGTAATCAGAGTAGAAATATTCTGCTTAGTAACTTTCAGGTTAAGGAAGAGGAATTCTAAATGTTAAATTGGGAATCTCTTTTAGTAGCGGTTTGATTAAAATTTCTAATCAAATTAAGAACAGATAATTAATTGATCGTTGTAATACAAATATTTAATTCTGAATCTAACATTTTCAAATTGGTTTAATTTTAGAAAACTTAAAAAAAAATGCTTAAGTGCTTTGAAAAAAGGAGGATAGAATGATGGATGGACTTAATCTCAAAATATGTGTAAAAATGTCTTAAAATATATGTATGAAAATGTTTCTTTTCTTTTTGGAGGTCAAAGTTTCAAAATAATAACCTACGTTTCTACATAAATATATTTTTTAAATAATTTTGAAACATTAAATCATTTAAGAAAATTGAAAATAAAAAGAATTTTTTTAATGCTTTGAAACAATTAAGTTACGTTTTATTGATAGTTAGTTTTATTATCAAACAATACGTCAAATATCCTTAAAAGTAATTATGATCCCATCAATTTATTGAATTGTACAAATATTTTGGGTTGCATTAAGTGCAACACTTTCTTACATTGCATTGTCATTCTAATTCAGATCATACTTTAGAGCCATAAACATTTCCTAAAGTACTGCATAAATCCTATAGAACTTCAAGATTTTTCAAAATTCATTCAGATTAAAAAGAAAGCTAAAAATGCACTCTTATTTAAAACATACATGAATAGTCTAGAGACGCTAATTAAATTTTAATATTTTAGAATATAAATAATTCTCACAAGACTTAATGGGACTTCTGCTTCCATTCACGTTAATTTTAATTAAAAAGAAGGTGATAACAAACTTAAGTTATTACTATTTATTTATTTCGAAGTTTATCTCAGTGCAAATTAATGATAACTATTATAAATTGATATAAAGTAATGATGAATAAATTGCCTAGTAATTAATGAATACGTATCAATGTGCTTATTTAAGGCAATTTTCCTTGTAACTTTCTTACAAGTCTTTATTGGTAGACTAAAATATTTATAAGTCAAAATCTGTTAAGATATCCTAAACCTTGTAATAGAAGTTTGAGTTTATCCTAAGTATCTGGTAACTTTCTTCCGAAAAAAAATCATTAAATATATAAGGTGTACCTCAAAAATCCCTTTATCTCAGAAATATTTATGTTACATTTTGTATAATAAAACGTCTTATACTTTAAAAGATAAGGAACACAAAGATAATAAAAAATGAGTCTGCCAATTATGTTTACACTCTCATTGTATTTAATTAAGTGATATTTTAGATTAAATATACAATTTTTTTAAGGGTATTCGACTACGTTCGAAACCATGATTTTTAAAAAGCGCATGAATGGAAGATTTTCATCATATTTAGAGTTACTTAGATTAAAATGTATGTAAAAAATTGTTTTAAAGACATCATGACAAAAAATTATTTAAATACAATATTATGGTAAAAAATTAACTTAGAATAGCCTTTTTTCAAAATGTTCTCCTTTTATAAAAAAATGCTTCTATAATAATAATATTTTACTTATGTAAAGTAAAGACTTCTCCAGAAAATCTTAACTAGGATTTTTGAAAAGTTCACATTATTTTCAGAGTTACCACCAATTGAAATAATTATCGGCGTTTTTTTCTTAAAATTTCTCTCCTGTGTTTTAGTATATATATATATATATATATGGATAAATACACTTCTAAGTTAAATATTTCAAAATAATTCTGGTTCAGCCTCTGTGGAGAGGTCTGAGCTATATAAAGGCACAATATTATTATAATAGAAGCAATTTTAATAAAAGGAGAATGTTCTGAAGATTGGTCATTCTATGTTCATTTTTTGTCAAAATACTATATTTAAATAATTTTTTATTGTAATAATGTTTTTAAAACAATTATATAAACGTTTTCTAATCTAAGTGACATTAATATCATAAATATTATCCATTTAAACGCTTTTGAAAAATCACGGTTCCGAACGTAGACGGATACCTTAAACTAGTTAAATATTTTGAAAACTTTTGTACAGATCTCATATTATGGTTACCTTAGCATGACTTAAGGTTTATGTTTCATGTTAGAGCCACGTAACAAAGATAATTTACTACCTCTCAACTCAAAAAAATCTTAAATCAAAGTTTTAACTTTTATCTGTCTTGAATTTTTTACGAAAAAATTACATTGTTACTGAGAAAAAGACTTAGCCTTTATTAGAGTTCGATCTTTTGAAGATGAAACCTGGAGTACACATTGCAGCAGAGAAAGAAAATGATAAATATATATTTCTAAGAAAATAGCAATTTTCTTATGCAAGATAAAATCTTCAAAGCTTATCAAAAATCTTTAACTTGGGTTAGGATACTTCTTTTCACACCATCGCATCTCTACAACACAGTATCAGGAAAGAATGCAACTAACGGAACATTAAAAAAAACTTGCAAATCGTACACATCACGTCCAGAAGTTTATTTTTAAAAAGAAAGAAACTTCAACAGGAAGTTCCATAGCAACAGAACCATCTGTGCCTAATGTACCGCAGCTAAGTCATAAAAATTACCCGGTCACGGTAAAGTATCAGCTGTAACTGATGGTAACTTAAAATACCAAAAACAGCTTTAATTTTCAAACAATAATTTCTGAAATTCTTTACTTTCCATTTAATAATTATACCTAATGTTTTCCAATATTTACGATCGCGGAATATCTTATTTACGTCTCAGACATGTTGCGATTCTTTATTTTTGAGTGAAGTCATTTTTCTCGGTTCGCCTTAAATCGATGTTAGATTAATTACTTAATTAATTGTTTGAGAGCGGGTAATATTTTGTTCTTTTATTAGCGCGCTTTTAATATACAATTCTAGACTTTTTTGTTGAAGAGCATGAGAGGAAAATTTTTCATTTCCAGTTTTATCAAGCTAGTGGGAAGTTCCAATAAATTTCTAATCCTAACGACCATTCTGGTCTTTATACGTTCTAAGATTTTAGGGAATGAAATTACTCGCAATTTTTTCGTATTCTTTCATTAGAAAGGACGTAAGACCACTTCCTCACTAATTTCCTAAAACGTGTGTGGTTTTGAACAGGTAAAATATTAATTAAGAAGCAGTGTTATTAATGGGGTGTCATAAGCTAAAAGAAGGGAACAAAAAGGTCTAGTTATTTAAGAAAAGGAGTAATGAATTTTCTGAGCTGTTAAATCGGAAGGAAAAATTCTTGTACTCAACAAACTTCCCTCACAAGGAGAACCGGAAGACATTTCTTGTTGAAGAGAAATCGTCTGTTTCCGGGGAGCGGTATTCTAAAACATGTCGACTTCCGGCGAGTATGTTTTCTCTCATTCCAAGTACTTCCGGTACTTTCGAAAACCTATCTCGAGCTAATTCATTCCAAATCGTTCTCGTGTTCAGGTTGCTTTTTTATGGATGTAATCTAAAATGCGAAACATGAACTATACTTTAAAACATGCTTTATTATATTAAATGAATCTTTTTTTTACATGATAAAAATAAATAAGGTTTGATCAATTGGTCAGTATTGTAAAATCTTGAACAATGTTGCAAGTATTTTGGAAAAAGAAATTTTGACTTAAAATTAAAAATTAAAGTTAAAATATGAATTATCCTATTTTAATTTAGCTAGTGTTAAAAATGTAAATTTTAATATGTTTATCTAAATAACCTGTGATGGATTTTTTGGATTATTTATTAATATATAGAAAACTAATTGCTATTTTTGAAAGCGTTTAGAAAGATATCACGATTGGCAAATATCCTCAAACGAAAATAAAATCATCCGTATCAATTTTTTTAGAAGGAAAATTAATGTATCGTGAAGGTTAATTAAAATATCACAAACAATTTAACTATAATAACAATTATAGTAATTTGAAATTAAATTTAACCATTCGAATTTATTTAAAGATAATTGTAAAAGAGCTTTACGCGCACTTTGACATGCAAATAATGTATTTAGTAAACATCTCTATTTTACGATTTTATCGAAAAACAGTTTTTTTAGTTATATTATTTATTTATCATTATTTTGTAAGTAAAACTTTAAACCGCAGCACTTCTAAAACATAATAACAAGTATAATAGGCATCAACGGTAGCTTATTGCTACTACTCACACAGTCCTTTCTTTCACTCTTCTCTCACTCCATTTCAGATTATTCATTTTCAAACTGATACTTGCCCTTACCCACATTGTATACTACTATATATATAAATTTACATTTCTGCAATATAATTTTACACTGCCTAACTTTTTTTAAATTTAAAAATTCCGTGAGAGTTATGTAAAATGTATCAATAATTCAATTCTTTCAAAAGGAATGCCTATTTAGCTTCATAAAATGTTAATTCCAGTTTAAATTTATGCCTGGATGTTACTGCATACACTTATGCTTAGATCAAGTTTGTATTCATTTATCATTTTTATTTCTTTTGTCAGAACCTGGAAAATAGCTTAATACCAGATTAAGAATAACTGAAATAAATAAATTTAAATAAGTATCTGTCATCAAATGTATAAAAAGTTCAGATAATTCCAATTTTTGAATTACGCTTTGAATCCTTCTACTTTACAGCGTTTAAATTAGAAAAACATGACAATGTTTGGAAAACATATTCAGAGGTCTTAATAATACAAGAAAAAATAATGAAATTGTTCGAATTTAAATAATGCATCAACTCTCATTAAATTATGATTGATTATAACTTCACATTCCCTTCTTTTGACAACCATCACAGCAGAATTCGATTATGAATTTTGATACAAGCAGGAAATATTGATCGACAAGCCAAAGTGTAATGAAATCCCAGTACTACGCTGACTCATAGGTAGTAAATGGGACTAAAATGACTGTGGGGTCCTGAATTCCGTTTCTTGTGGTGCAGACCATTAGCCTCGTTGTTTTTGTACCTGTTTCAGCAGAATAATAGCTCCCTCGATGTTAGGGAGAGACAGCCTTAATCAAAGCTTTTTGCCGCCACTCCTCTTTGGTATAAGGGGATGCTAGTTCCCTAGAGTCGGTGGAAAATCTGTGAGCCCCTACGATTCTAGCCTCGTCTCATCTGATTCAATCCACTGAATGGTATTATTCCGAACAGTACTCCTCAGTGGTTACTTTGCAAAATGTATCTTCAAAAGCATAGCAGCTTAGAAGGGGAAAAAGGGCTTTTCTTCTGTAGAAGTTGTTTCACCTTTCTAGCATAAATGTCACAGTGAAGCTTTAATTAAGTTCTCGTTAGAACTTCGAATTTTTCTCGAAAAGGTGAATGACGTAGTATTGAATCTTTTATGTCAAGCTTTTACAATCGACTTTGATCGGTATAAAAACCATAGCACATAAACAAACATAACGCATTTTATTTTTACTGATGAAAATTTAATCATAATTTCGCGTTAAAATCTCTAATTTTTAAGATGAATATGTCAATAAATATATATCTATATATAAATTCATAGGAACTAAGGGTAATTCTGTTTAGAATGTCTCATTTTATTTAAATGATTCATTAATCTCTTACTTCTTGAATTTTTGTGGGAATAATTCTTCGTCTGTAAAAGGGAATAGAGATTTTCTTTAAACAAGGAATAATTTATTTTCCGATTTTTTAAAATTTTAACCTGGAGAACAGAACGTACTACTACATATTTATTAGATGAAATATTGTAAAACACACAAAGGGCAGGTAGACGGAAAACCTATGGAATATATAGTTTCGTTGTAAAATAATTCACATAATAACAAGATTTTTACTTTGATGGGGTAGAAAGCAGAACATCTATCAAGTAAATAATATAATGCATATTGTCCGCCTAGTTATCAGAAAGCGTAACTCCCCAAAGGAACTAAATTTGATACAGGAGTGCTACCCGCCAAGCCCTGTGAGGCGCGATTAAGGAATCGCGCCAAGCAGCGGTTGTTGCCAAGTTACATGGAATCTAAGATGGCGGCCTAGCGGTATCGTCAGGAAAATAATTGTATAAATAACTGTTTTGAAATATATTTCAAATGAAGAATATACGAATAGATTAATAGTAACCCAAAAAAATAACAATCAATAATGAATAGATCCATATCATATAATACAATTTATATATAATAATAATAATTTTATGTAATATGTTATTATTATCATAAAATATAATTTATAATAGTATATATATTATATATATATATATATATATATATATATATATTATGATATATGGAATATATATATATGTAATATTCATATAATATAATTATTGTATATAATGATGCTTACATAATATAGTAATTATAAATAAATATCACATGTAATATTTATAAAAAAAAGTAAAATAAAAAATAATATAATTATTATAAATAAATGATATAAAAACAATTATTATTAAAAAAATTATTATGGTTTATTATATTATAAATAAAATAATTACATAATGTTTATTAAAATTAATAATGAATTCAATTAATTACTGCTGATAACTTGCAATATTTCAAAATTTGCTGGTGCCTTCAATGAATTTCGCTTGAAGAACAAATGCAATGGAAATGGTTAAATTTTTAATTTAATCAAATTAAAATCGTCTGAAATTAATATGGTTACCGCGGAAAGAAACCCAATAAATTTAACTCTAATATACGTTATTCCCATGGCAACCCAATTATGACACAATAAAAATATGAAGGTAACCATATTGTAATGTTATCATCCATCTTGGCGAACATAAACACCAACTTGGCGCGTAACATTCCTATATCAAATTAGCACCCCAGGAGGAGTTACACATTCTGATAATTATGCCGACGATATTCTAATTCTGATCTACGATTACTCATTACCTTTTAAGCCTCTTATACAGTTTTTCAAAGTTTTTGAATGCTGAAAATCCCATTTGCTGTAAACGAAGAGTATTCTCGTTAGAATAAGTTAAAAAGTTTTCTAATATTTCTTTTATCTTCTCAAGTGTATTCCATACATGATCGTTTAAATCTGAGTGCCCGCTGCTTTAGTATCTACATTTTTGTTAGATAACTCCAAGTAATACCACTATTTTAATGTTCAGACTAAAAAAGTTAATTGGTGGCATATAATTTTAAATATATTTTCTTAAGCCACATCAGAAATATTAAATAGGAAGCTTCCAATTTATTGCTTGTATTTCATATTATAAATGATACAATTATCGGATATATACAGGTATATATAATATCAGTTCAAACTTTAAATTTACTGTAAATGAATATATGGCTCGATTCAAGAACAACTAAGCGGTAAATAATTCCCCCCCTCATATTTATATACAGATCAGTTACCCGCGCTTCTCAGAAAGAATTCTCAACATGGAACATTGTATTGTAAAAAATACTTTTAATATGGAGAGAAATCCATGATTTACATAGGTGTTATTTAAAGAAAGGGACTTTTAGTGGATATTACTAAAATTTTATAGTAATTGCTGTTTTTTCTTCTAAATTAATATTTTATTGGTATTCATAAATCGCAGAGGTAGAATTTTTTCCCTACTATATAGTTTATAAACACCAGTCAATATTTTTAAAGGTCAATATACAATTACAAGGATGTCCAAAACAATACTGTAGTAAAAAAGAGAGAGAGAAGCACGAGAATATAAATTTATCACTCTTAAAAATGAATTACCCATCTTTGTTATCAATGTATTGTCCTTATCACATATAGTGTTAGATTACTAAACTGTATGTGACTTCAACTTCGTATTATTCAAATATTCACTTCCACAGATATGTTTAGCTTTCAAACAGTAACAAATTTGCTTCCACACACTCTTCTTACTTTAATCGCTATTGCCGCGCTCCCATAAGTTGCTTCTTGGTTGACACTTTCTCATCGAAATGAAAGGGTAAAACAGAGTGTTCCCTGCTGTAAATCTCACCGTATCCTAGGAAGCTTTCACTGTTGCCTTTTTACGATCTCGTAATTCTTCGGTTGTGCTCCTCTTAACATTGCTCTTCTTTCTTAATCTGGATTCTTAAGTACTACTCCAACGGTCATACGGTACCCATTTCCAAACAAAGTTTCTTTGGGAAACTTGAAAACTACTTCGTTAGTTGTAAATTTTCGACTCTGTGGACATTAAAAAAATTGACACGAAAAAGCTTAGCTTACTTCTGAAAATTGCGATGTAATTTATTAAATTAAAATTTCAGGTATTAGTTGGATCATGCATGTTACAGAAAAAAAACCTAAATTCTAAAAGGAAATAAATCGTTTTAAGAACTAAAATAGAAGCGTAGCCATTACTCTAACAAATTATATGCTTAAAACCTACGGATGCTGCAAATTATTCAACAATTGGAACTAATTATTTAACCCTAAAATGCATGATTTTTTTGAATTTTAAAATTTGTTTTTTATAGGAATGTAGTCATAGGTTACTTAAAAATTAAGTAAAAAATCCAGTTAGTATAATATTGAGTATTTATTATGAAAGAAGTTGTATGTTAACTTTTGGCAACACTATATTTTCGAAAAATCTACATACATCCAATAAAATTTTCAAGTGCAACATCAAGCATCGATACCTTATCTAACAACAGATATGAACTAATTTTTTTTCCAATTAGATAAATCACGCTTTTCTAAGAATTAGGAAATTTTTCTCCAAGTAACACACTGAACTTAATCACCCACCACATTCCAATGTCAATATATATATGTAATAATTCTCTTTAATTTCCTCCTGAATAACTTTTTAATTTTTTGGTCCTTTCCCTCAGGACTCACGTTTAAATATTTAACTAGCTTACCCGTATAACTGGGATTTAATCCTAATCGTATCTTAAAAGTTAACAGCTTACATTTTTATAAGTAAGATTACATCAGAAACTATCGAACGATAACTTTTCACCAATGATAACCTCCGTAAGAGGAAGTCACTCGGATTTTGCCGCCTCTTATAAAAAGTCAGAACTTCGAAAAAACTCTCTCTCTTTGTCTCTTTGTCTTAAATATATGAACGTCGCTGCTGCTTTTCGTGACTGTGTTTATCTCCGTAGTTATATGTTTGTTGTTAATGAGTATAAATGCCTAAATGAAGAATAAAAATGGGTTATCTCCAACTAAATGATGCCTTATCAATAACATCCATTGAACATCTCAAAAATATTTCACATAATCAACGAATAAAATAATAAAAAAGGCAGTTCACTCATCACCACTATATATATATATATATATATATATATATATATATATATATATATATATATATATATATATATATATATATATATATAACTATATATATATATATATATATATATATATATATATATATATATATATATATATAATATATATATATATATATATATATATATATATATATATATATATATATATATATATATATATATATATATATATATATATATATATATATATTAAACTTACATCTTACAATTAATGTCAAGTTTTTTTTCCTTTTCTCACATGATTTATTATTTATGATTGTCAACGTGTGCTCGGAAATGCCACTCCAGTTTTTGAATAAAATTAAGTGGCACTGGAATGTAGACAATTGGAAACAATATATATTTAAGGGGTTAAACTCTACAACTTATTCTGTATTTAAAAAATATATAATTTTGATACCGCGATCGGATATCGTATTTTCTACGAATGTGGAGAAACATGATCACCATGGTTTTCAGACAGATTGCAGTATTTTCTCTATTAAGCATAATCTTTAAAACTGTCATTTTAAATAACCTATTTCCATAATCAAATGTTAAATATTTTAACAAAAGAACTAAGTAGATTAAATACTGAAGCAATCCTTTACGTTTCATAAATTAATGGTGAAGGAACCTTTGTGAAAGAATTAATGAAATTCTGATTGAATGTATTGAAGAGGATTAGCCAATTGTTGTGTATTCTGAGCACAAATATGTATTTAACTATTCATTTGCTATTTAAATAGTAAAGGACATTTCTAGTCAGTTCGTTAGTAGTTCAAAAGGCTTGCAGTAAATACAGGAAATAATTTTATGGAAAGTTTTGAACGAAAACAGACTTGAAATTCGATTAGTAAGATTATGGTGTCTTTTAAATTATTAACCATTTCACTGCCTTAATTTGAATCATCTATTATTTCTGTGACTTATAAATTTTTAATTATTATTTCTATGTCTTAAATTATTAATAATTTCGATGTCTTAACTATTTAAAGTAGTATTCCATTGACTGAATTTTCAGAGAAAAAATATAGTCGACAAGATGTATGCTGTCATCTTACAATCATATTGTTTTATGAATAATTACACACATAATGCGCTTATATTCATCTCGAAATTCAAGATTCGTTAAGGAGAGCTTCTTAATCAAACAATAAGCATTTAAGATCTAGGAAATAAGTATTTTTAATCATAAACTTTTATATGGATAAATCAAATTCGTTGCAAAGACTTATGATTTAAAAACCGACAAGGATTAAAATAAAAAAAATGATGCTTGTTGATGATATTCATGATATCTAGACTTATTTAATATAATTTCCAAGTGTAGGGAATAACTTAATTATTACTAATCTGTATATAAATACACAAAAGTATTTCAAAAAGGCCGTAAGTTATTTTGTAAGAAAATAAGAACTTGAATGGGATTAATATAACGTAAAATAAAAAAAATGTGCTAGTTGAAAGACTTATTATTTAGATATTTGAGAAAGATATTAAACGAAATTTGTGATGTTTTGTATTTTCCAGATATCTAAATATTTGTGGAGGAGATAATAGTCTTTATGTATGTAAATCTGAATAATCTGTATAGACAAATGGAACTTGATTTTACTGCAAGACGAAATAACTATTTTTCCTAAGCCTTCCATAAAATTCCTCATGTTTCAATAATATTTATTTTTTTGCATTTGTTTAACCTTCTCCATTTTTAGTTGTCATGTTGAGACTTTCGATACTAAAAAAATGGGAAATATAAGACTAGTAAAAAAATAAATATTAAAATATATAGAATTCCAACAACTTTCAAGTTTAAAAGCGTACATATGTACAATTTGATTCTATAACGATATTTAAGCTTCAGAAAACTAAAGAGAAAAGGTACTGAATGCTTGAAAAATTATAATTTTTTTTCTTATGTAAACTGAAATTTTTGCTTTTTTTCCCCTCTAATTCATATTCGGTTCTAATCCATATACACGATTAATACACCATTCTTGAAATTATTAAATACAAAGTGTTATGTTTGGCAATCAATCTTATCTTTTTGGTAATGGAATCAGCAATTTCTTTACAAATTAAAATGTATAGTAATTTCTGTTTATTTGTTTATTTCCCCTATTATGTAAATCGGATTATTATGTACAGTTTCAAATATTTTATTCATGACTAAAATTTAAAATGATTATAAATTGCAACTTGATTAATTATTACGACAGATACAAAAATACTAGAACTAATTGTTTAAAAATGCATTCATAAATAGAGTAGGAAGACTTTTTAAACTTAATATGAACAACTCTGTGGTACCTATAAAAATAAACTTACTGTAATCACATACATATTCCCGCAAAATCGATCAGTCCTTTCTCGTTCATAAATATCCTACATACCCATATAAATAATTCCATTTATAGCCACAAAGATATTTGAAATCATTAAAATACTCATCCCATTTCCATCCCAAACGAAAACCAGGTCAGCAATTTCAAAGAGTTTGAGCGAAAACGTATAAAGAAATCTATTCAATCCTATCGTGAAGAAAGGCATATAACGTAGATAAGTGGCCACATAACTGAAGCATTGGAACTCAAAGAACTGGGCGAGTTCGTCGTGATGTGGCTTTAAACAATATGAAGGATTTCGGAAACTCTGGCGCCTCTGCGGCGCGCCAATAACTCTAGAAATGTGACTTTCCTGCTGAATCGGAACACAGCAACAAGTCGCCGTAGAATGGACAACCTGTTGTCAAAAGGAGGTGCAGTTCTCTTTAACCCGTCAACGAAGACCTAAAGTGGTTTGAGTCGGATTCTAAGAAATTATCCTGATGATGTCTGGAACTTGATTCGAAAACAGAAAGACAATAAAGAAAGATATATTTTATTTAAATTAATATTTATCTCCAAATTTTCACATTTATCTGCTGTGAAAGATGTACTTCTAATTATACTTCAAGCTCGTTGAATTATGAGAGATGTGTATATATGTTAAAAATTTCATGCAGAAATGGGAAAAACAGCCTTTTTTATTATAAATGGCCATTTTTCCATTAGCTGAACTAATGCGAAACTAACCGGTTTTTTTTCGGTGCCTTTTTTTGGTATAGGAAATGAACCTGTTGCAGTGGCACATACAAGGAGGCGGGGGGAGGTCCAGGGGAGTGCAAACACTTCCCCCATTGCTCTTGATTTTTTTGTTCGATTGATTATAATTCCATGCATGTAATACGCAAATAAATTCAAAACAAAGGTAACAAAAATTTCAGTTTTAATAAGTAAAAAATATTTAATTAAATATTTGTTATTGAGATAATTTATTTTACTAACGCTAATTATTTGCTCAATAATTTATTTTATGCTATTTTTTGTTCCCAACAATCGATAAATGAAAGGAATATGTTTGACGGCGTATTGGAGTATGATACGAGAATGGAGGACTTTCGATCCTTGTGACCCCCTCCCCTTGAAAAATTTCTGTGTGCTCCACTGACCTGTATTTACATATAGGTTACGAGATGCTGATATTTTAAATAAGAGTGAGAAAAAATCCATTGGCAAAATTTAACCCGCGAATGAGAATATATGTTATACGGAAAATTTTCATGCATATAGATTGATGTAAAATCATGAGAGTTTAATCAATTGAAATAAGTAAGGTTATTTACAACAAAAATCATAAAAAATTCTTTATTACACTTTCTAAAATTGAACATTATAAACAAACTAACTGAGCCTTCAAACAATAAAATGGTTTTAATTTTTTTGCGTGTCTTAAAATTTCTTTCTTTATAAGCTACAACTGAATAGCATCGTCACATCAAAAATATGTTCGTCTTGTTTCTTTAGTTATCTATAATAGTTCTGTATCCAATTAACAGATAAAACTCAATACATTAAAATTTTAACAATGCTGTAATTCTATAACCATTACACAGAAGTGTTTTATAAACTTGATAATAAGAGATACACACTTGTATTATTGAAATATTAAAACATTTATAACGAAATTAACTTAAATTATCTTAAAGCTTTAACCAATACTTCCATTAGATAGACCACTTTGCCTTTAAATGGAGTCCATGGAATTTCATGAATGACGAAAAGGAAGAAATCAATACTTCACTTACTGTGTATATAAAAGGATAAGTTATAACAAAATCTTATCTTGGTTTCTAATCTTGAAAGTCTCAGGAATATATCCTCATTTTATCTTTGTCCTAGTATTCCTTCTATGTAAATAATCAAAATTCCCAATCCTCATGAATAATAAACTTTATCTAAACGAATATCTTAAGTTAGCAATTCAACGAATTTTCTTCTGACCATGCGAAACGCATACGAGTTGTCATAAATCACCGAAATCTTTTAATGAAATTTTTTCCCCTTTTTATATTCATCGTACACTGTATCACGCGAGAGTTTATTTGTTAGTTTGTTTAAATAATGAAGTATCTCTCTCTGTTCAGATAATATATATATTTAATATTTGAAAGTGAAAATGCGTTGTTGCACAAATTATACAGTGTAACTTCTTTTTAGAGTGTGTTTTAAACATAATATCTAGCATTTTAATTTTTTTTCAACGAATACATATATTTTTTTATATTTATTCAGATGGGCAAGAAATAAATAAAACTGCATTTTCTAGTTCTATTTACGAGTCGAAAGAAGTGATGGCAGATAAGAATACAGAATTGATTGAATTGAGCTCTCATATACAAGGTAATGCAATTCTGCTATACAGTCTTTGATGCTGATAGAGACAAGCCGAGGCTAAATTTAGATATAGATTAATTATTACTTTTTATTTGCGTATTTTACTTCTCTTATTTATAATTAGAATCTATTTTACACCTCAGATAAAAGTTTAATTGTATATTCATCTTAATTATATAACCGTAAGAAACATCTTCTGAATAAAAAATATCTATTAAGTTCACACTCTGGATCTATTTGTAAGTATCTGAACGAACGTGGAAATTTTAATCGAAATTGATCAAAGTAAATTCGCATAGCGACTTAACAACTTACTATCCGACCAGTGGCGCACAAAAGGGGGGGGAGTCGACGAGTCCCCCTCATAGCCCTTGATTTTCCCCACAATTAATTATAATCTTATGTATATAGTACGTAAAATATTTTTAAGCATTTGTAATTAATAATTTATTTTATTAAGTAATGCTAATTATTTATTCAATAATTAATTTTTTATTGTTTTTTGTTCATGATAATAGACAAAATCAAAAGAATATGTTAGGTGGCGTATTGCGGTATGATACGAGAATGGTGGACTTTCGACCCTCGACTCCCCCCCCTTGAAAAATTCCTGTGTGTGTGTCACTGTTTCCGACTAATGTTATTGATTTAAAAATGACTTGCGTTACAGTTTCATTTAATTTCAAAATGCATAACAGATGCAAATATTTTTGCTGAATTCGTCACAACAGTTATTTCGTTTATGATTTTTATGATTTAGAAATGACTCGTTGTATAAAATTTGAGCTCAAATATAGTAGTAGGATTTCTGGGAATTAAGTTACGATTTAGTAATAAAAAATATGCTGCTTAATCATGTGTTTCAGTTAATTACTAGCTATTTAATTTCTCTTTTTAAATCATGTTCACTTGAAACTAAGTTCTTTTACGAGTAAATGTTCTTTTATACAATTCATTTTCTGTGGAAAGAACTATTTAAGTTTAAAACTAAATATATCTCTAAGTATTGCATTTTTACTTTATAAATAGATATTGATTCACACGAAGCTTTTAATTTAAGAGAGATCGCTTACAATTAATCATAATCAATGACATAACCAATTATTTATTTTCTAGCAATTCTCCATATTTGTCTGGAGTTTAAATTAACAAATGTTAATAGTTATGTAAATGCATCATTCAGTTACAATCTGCATTAAGGATTTTACGCATACGTAAAACGATTACAAAATTTATTTTGGTTATATAATCAAAATATCTCTTAATATTTCAAATAAAAGATATAGTTATGGAGAGAGTATAATTGAACATGTCGAAAGAGATTTTGATTTTTTTTTTTAACGTTGCATTTTAAGCCAATGCGACGACTAATGGCGACAAATCTAGCAATTTTGAACCCTGGTCAAGTGACAAAGATGATACCTGAGCTGGTATATATATATTTCCCTTCTCAAACTTCCAAACCACGCCAAAGTGAGGGCTTAGTGTCTCAATAGATTTAAATTGCATCAGACTCCCTGCAGAGCTTCGAAAAAGATAGAAATGAATCTTTTACAATGTCAAATGATTTGATGTAATTCATAAAAGAGATTGTTGTAATATTATGAATGCACACGCGCAGAACGAATCAAATCACATTACAGCAGCCCATCTAAGTCGATATCTATTAAATTATTTAATTTAAAAACTTAATTGCCAAAGTTTATGGAATCTTAACCTTTTGTTTGATAAAAAAAACCAAGATGACACGTATTAAAGATGCAAAAGTAAACATTCTTAGAGAAAAAAAAGAATTATTCAAATAATGTAGCAAAAATATATTAATCATTATATATATATATATATTATAATTTCTGTAACTGTTTTCTTCTAGTTTCTTTAGTGGTATATTTGTGCCTATAAAATAAAAGTTACACGCATATTGCATTCTAATAAAAGTTTTTCATTTCTGGCTTTCAGCATTCGAAAACGATCGAATAAAATTCCTACGTTCTCAAATCATTTTCAAAGCAATCAAGTATTACATTCTAAAAAATGCATTTATTTCTGAAGCAAACATTGTTTTGCATCGGTTAAGCAATAACATTCTACTCTAAGTATTTTTCCAAAAAAAAATCTTTGTTTTTTAGGACAACGACATCTAACAATGTTTTTAAAGCATTGGAAAAAAATTCTTTCCTAGGGACTCAAAAAGTTCTTTTGTAGCTTTGCTGCTCCACCCTAGCTAGTAATTGATGTCTGAGGTAAGGAGATGGTGAACATTAATGACCAGCGACTTAATAGGCAATAATAGTCGCACCGTGAAAGACCACGCCTCTAACACCTAGCCTGTCTTTGGAGAAAGCAAGGCGAAAAGCGAAATTTTATGTCCATGAGCACCGAACAACGTGTTTGACCGTTGGTAAAGCATAGTGCGGTGTTCATTGAATTTACTCTGGCACCATAAAGAAGGATTTTCGGCCTTTACAATAGAGGATTAAAAACATTTTTCTTTACCTGCAACTCACATTATTCACGCAAGACTTCTAGTATGCTTGTTGATTAATTTAAAAATAAAGCTGTGCATTGGAGATTATTAGAATAATCTAAATTTCCCCAGTTTAAAATTATGCACTGAGTTTTCGTTGAATGAAATAATTTTAAATAGATAAGTATTGAGAGCTACATTTTCTAAATTATAGGATTATTTAAATTTATCCGTCAGTATAAAGTGAAAACTCACTTTGAAATAATTATTTCGCTTGTATATTCAGTCCTTCGATTTCCCATGGTTCTAAATTTTTAAAAGTTACAAAATGTTTTATCAAAAAAGCGATTCTGAATTCGAATACATGTGTTCTCGATTAATTCGCTGCTTAAATTGTTGTTTATCCCTTAATGAAATCTTTTACTCCTATTTACATTTTTATATAGAAAGTATTAACTGCATCTTTACCCACACTTCCGACAAACATTCAATGCTTTTGACTATTTACTGAATTTTGTTTTAAAGAAACGAACAAACACACATTGTGTGCTATCTCATTTCTTATTTAAATCTAGAAAGCAATGAAGAAATCGCACCATTTACTGAGGCTTAAGGTATTATTATTCAGAAGAGATAAAACTTTTATCGAGATATGATTACGTTAAGACCCTATTTACGGTGAATTTTGACTGCATTTAAATCCTTTCGTACAACCAAGCTCGTTTTATCGATTCCATTTTTGGTACTTCGTGAAAATCTGTATTTCTTACTCATTTTTTGTAACGTTATTCACTTTTTTCGTGAATTTGTTCCTCTGCAACAATTATATAAAAACAATTTCACACTAATCAACTTCTCTTAAAATATTCTTTTTATTTTTTTAATTATCATTAATATAAATACCTTTAAAAGAATATATAAGGGTTACCCAAATGAAAAGTGGTCAAGTTCAATAAAAAGGATACCTTTATTGGAAATCAAAATAAATAGCTATGGACGCTGTAACACAGGTTCCATCGGTTAGGCGATAGGTCTATGCCTTCACAGTAGAAAGATCGTGGTTGATTCTTGAATAAGGTATCCGACTACGTTCAGAACCGTGATTTTTCAAAAGCGTATTAATGGATAATATTTAGTGTCACTTAGATTAGAAAATGTATATAAAATTGTTTTAAGAATAGTATTACAATAAAAAATTATTTAAGTACAATGTTTTGACAAAAAAATGAACGTAGAATGACCAATTTTCAAAATATTCTCCTTTTGTGAAAAATGCTTCTATTATAATAATATTTTGCATGTATATAGCTCAGACCTCTCTACAGAGGCTCAACTAGAATTTTTAAAATATATAACTTAGAAGTGGGTTTATCCATGTTTTACGACAACAGAGGGGAAAAATTTTAAGAAAAAAACACCAATAATTATTTCAAATGGTTGTAACACTGAAAATAGTGTGAATTTTTCAAAAATCATAGTTGAGCCTCTGTACAAAGGTCTGAGCAATATACAGGCAAAATATTATTATAATAGAAGCATTTTTTAAGAAAAGGAGAACATTTTTAAAAAAGTTTGTTCTAAGTTAATTTTTTGCCGAAATATTGTATTTAAATAATTTTTTTTCTTAAAATGCCCTTAAAACAATTTTATACATGTATTCTAATCTAAGTGACACTAAATATCATGGAAATTATATATTCATGCGCCTTTTTAAAATCACGGTTCTGAACGTAGTCGGATACCTTAAGTCCTGCATAGCTTCCTTCACCTCATCGTCCGAATGGAAACTTAATATTCTCTTAAGTGGAAAAAAAATGTGAAAGGTTTCAGGGAGACGAATCTGGACTGTACGGGGGTGTTCTAACACCTTTCAACTGAATTTTTTTAAGGTTCTCTGGTTTTCAATGGAGATGTTTGGGCCGGCATTGCAATGGGGAGCTGATATCGTTTGCCATCCTTCACGAAAACTTTTGCACCAATTGTTCGAATTAAGCAGAGCTTGCCATAGACTGCCCCCATTCACTGATAGATCCCATATCCAGCTCACCCTCCTGAATCAGAAACCATACTACCGCGCATTGTTCTGATGTGGACGCAGCTATGAATAGCACGACTTTACTTTTGATCTATTTCCTCTACCATGAACAGGTTTCTTTATTGCACGTTGTATGTGGTGTACACCTTCTACCTCCCTTTATATCCTTGTTCGGTGGAGCTGCTATAGCTAAAATCATCTGACACAATTGTACGCGCCCACTTTTCATTTGGGCAACCCTTATATTTTGGAAGTTTCCGGAATATGAAACAAAGCAATTCATTTGATTATCTCAGATTTATAGGTTTCATAACGAATGAGGTAGACCACTAATGATCATCGCTATTTTAATGGCTAACTATACTTAAGTTAGACAGCAATTTCGAGAGTATCTGTCCTGTCTGACACTTGTCGAGTGTAATAATGGAGGGCTCAGTGTTTTTAAGTGTAACTTCTTCAGTTGGATCAGGATTTTAAAATCCAACCTATGTGGAAAAGATGTTCTACGTTATGTAGTTAAAGGGAAAATAAATAAAAATAGATTTTATGTTAAGTACTGGCACAGAGAGGGGGAATGAAATTTAGGAATTAGAGTTTTTTAACGTTAAAAAGTCAAATAATTTTTTGTCAAAGTGGAAAAGCATTTTAGTGCTTTTTAATATTAATTGCGATGAGGGAACCCATGTCAAATAGTGCCCCCTCTAGTTACAATACAAAACATTAGGTACATTTAACAGCCTTTTTAGTATTAAACTTTAAAAATATACATATATAACCTACTGTTAAAATTACTGTATGCGATAAAGCGAAAGACGAAAAACATCTTAGTCAGGACTACGGGGATCGACGGTGTTGGGAAAAAGAGCTGGAATATGAAAGGATGCAATGTTACGCTATACCACTCCTTACTCACCAATTAGTTATCATCACCTTTGATTATTTATATTGTAGAAAAATAATTATTTTGTGTCTAAAATAATCCAACCAAAAAATTGTAATTTTGCATTATTGTCTAAAATTCATCCCCTTTGCGGCAATATTAAAAATTAGGAAATTATTTTTAAAATTATTTTTCTCCTAATCACCAAACCATAGAACATGTTTTCCACATAGGTAGGTTTTGATGAAAAGAAATTTTTTTTCTCCATATAACCGCTGTTTACCCTATTACTCAGTGTTAAGTTCAACTGCGGGCCTCAGTGTTATCATGTATTATGATGTGGAACTTAGAATAATGAAATATCAACCCAATTTCAATTTTTTTCACTTGAAATGAGATTTAAAATTACGTGGTACTTGTCAAGAAATCTTTTGAAGCTCTACAGTGAATTTCCACTTTGTGGAAAAACAAGACTTTGAGTCAAAATAATATACTTTTTAGCATGCCACACATGTTCATAATCTTTTGAATATTTAGTGCTGTAGTTATGCATACTACATGCGATGAATGAAAGTAAAAATCAAGGAACTATTTAAATAAATGTACTTGGCAACTCTAAACGGAAACGAGAGATTTTGTTTTCGCAGTGAAACGATACGTGTTTTAATTCTAATTATGCTTCCACCCTTCAAAGAGGGAGCTTCACAGGCCAACTTTTCCCTCCAGCGTCCAATTTCGATACATTCCAGGTATATCCCCCAAACTTTCGGAGTGGACACGAGTGTAAAATTCTATCTTCGTTGGACCGTTAGCGAGCGTGACAGAAGGGGCAAAAATCGAAAGAGAGAAAGAAGCCGGGATGTCGATTCTGGCAGAAATTCCGCCTCTGGAACTCAGAAATCATTTGCCTGCGATGGATCAACCCCGATAACGAAGGCAAAATTTCTTTAGCCACGGGTAGTGAAGCGTTAAACAATAATTGGATGCGGTTTGTTAGCATTTCATTCTTCTTTTGCTGTCTCTTCTGATGGTAATCTAATAAAATGGTATGCGGTTTCCTACATTAATTGTGTGGCAGTTGTTGGTTATTATGATTGTTAAGAGTTTTAAGTTGAAAAATAAAAATAATAGTATACTTTTGAAATGGTCGTGGAATTGGCTGGTTAAAAGTGTGTTCTAAATTCTTGACATCCTTTTACTCGAGTTAGTTTTAATTCCACCAAACTAAAAATAGTTTTGATCATTTGTCATATATTGAGATATGTGTTTGTATTTTAATTAATGAAAATTTGATGGGAGTAATTTTGAACACGAAAAAAAAGAGCACTGATTATAGAATGATTATAGAGCATAAGAGAGAATGCATATCTAATTCAGGAAAATGATTTATTTAAAATTTTTAATTTAATATGTTCAATTAAGTTTAATTAAAAAATTTCAGACATTCATGAACAGGATTTGGGTTCTTAAGGGGTCATATACCTTTTAAAATTTCCTGAAAATCGATTTTTTTATTATTATTTTATTTTATAGAGTAAATCTTTCTGAGTGTTCTAAAAGAAACCGCATGCAGATATTCCCAATAGAACGGACGTTATTAAGAAAATAAAAAGAGTAGAAAAGGCGATTTACATATTGTTTACATTTTGGCTCCAGGGTGACAGCTGTCATGTCGCTGGTGACAGCTGCGTTTCTCTGTTTCTAATATTTTCATTCTAATTATTATCAAATGCTTGAATATAAGCCTCAAATATTATTATTGTTGTTCTGAATATTAACTACAACTTCTACTAACTTTATAAACTTCTACTACTTTGTTTTGATAAAGGGAATCTTGAATTTATACTCGCTCGTTTTTGATTTTCATATACCGTATCTTATTCTAAGATAAGTTTTAGGAAAAGTATTATTTTTTTAAAAAACTTTTGAAGGATGAATTCGACTGAATCTGCTAAAAGAAGACCATCTGGTAAACGTCATAAGAAAAGGAAATTTACTGGTAATATGCATACGAGATGCAAAGCTGTACACAGTGTGGATGAATCACTAAACAACAGTGCATCTGGAAAAAAGATTCGGCTGCAAGATGTTGATTCATCTTTTATTGAACATAATGACTGTTTTGATGGCTATAGAGTGTTTGATAAAACTATCATGTTTACAAACATTCAAAACTTTGCTTCTTGCAAAAAATGTGGTGGTGATATTAAATTTTCAGAAAATTGTGTTAGAGGTTTGTCTAGTGTTTTTCGATTGAATGCAAGAACTGTAAAGACTTGTGTTCGTTTAGAAATTCAAAAATGCTGGGTAAAAGAAAAAAATATTCAGAAATAAACAGACGTTTTGTATACGCAATGAGGACAATTGGACAGGGTCATGCAGCAATGACAACTTTCTGTGGTGTCATGGACTTTCCTCCTCCAGTTGCTGAAAAATCCTATAATAACATTATATAAACAAACTACAATTGTGTAGTAAAGAAGTCGCAGAAGCTTCAATGCAAAGTGCAGCTTTGGAAGAGGTAACTTTGACAAATTCTTCCGATATAATAATTAGTGGAGATGGAACATGGAAAACCCGTGGCTATTCTTCTCGTGTTGGTGTGTGTGCTGTTATAGGAGACAAAACAGGAAAGTGTATTGATGCGGAAGTGATGTCTTCTTTCTGTAAAGCAGTGTTTCTCAAAGTGTGGGGCGCGCCCCCCTGGGGGGGCGCGATGACCCTAAAGGGGGCGCGAGCGTATCGAAAATTTAAAGATTTTTTTAAAAAATAACCGGAAACAGAAGTAAAACAAAATGCTTTCTTCCATAATAAAAAAAATACACACAACAACACTGACATAATTTATGTTTATTATCTGGCTTTTTTCCGTCATCAAATAGCTATCTTTGATCCCAAAACCAAATTAAAGAAAAAAAAAAAAAAACATTTTTTTTTATTTGCTGTATTTCCTCAATGAGAGATTTTTTTATTACGTTTTAACATAAAATATTACTCGTTAAAAGAAAAAACGAAACCCAGACCCTGAGAAAATTCTAAGAAGATAAACAATTCACCACTGTAATTATTATTGAAATACTGTACATTAGTTGTAGAAAAAGAAAAGGAAGTCATGATTCACTTTTCAGCCAGGCTGCATAGTACGTTTGCTAATCATTTGATTGACCTTCAATCTTATGGTATGGTTATTATGAATATTAGTTCCCTCCCATCTTTTATGCGTTTGCTTTTCGCTTAGGAAATTGTAAATAATTGAGTTTTGCGATATTTGGAAAAGAATTGATTGGTTTAACATTTCTGTAGGATAATTGAAAAGTGTCTGATTTGCGTCCTTTATTATGGTCTTGTACTTTTGAATCATTTTTGTTCAGTTTTATTGGATTTTTCTCAAATCATCAAAGAATTGAATAGTCCTTGAAAGAAGGTAAGTATACTTTCTATAAATTAAAATATTCACTAGAATTCCGATTTGTATCGTATACAGTAAAAATAATTCTAAACAAATGATTGGGGTGACTGAGTCCCCCGCGCTACCATTAATGTTAGTATCGAGTACGCGCCTGCTCCCGGGTTAAAACATTTTGAAGTCTTCTCGCTTTAAAAGTTAAAAAGTAACACAATTATTCTTCATCGGAATTTTATATTCTTTTTCATAATTTAACATTAATTCTAAATGCTAATTCTGTGAGCTTTAAAATTACAGTTCTTTTAAACAGTTATTTAAAATTATAGCATTTATCTAAAAAAAAATCATTTTACATTTTTGTAAAAAAAAATCATTTTACATTTTTGTATACAATGTCGTGCACACAGTTTTTACTCTCCTTACAGTTCAGCTATTATATCAAGAATAATGTTTTATTTTTTAAAAATGAACTCGTGCGAAGAGTCGGTGTTTCAGCCAGTATACGTTTGATGTATCAGTACTGAAGAAGGTATTTTATAAATAATTTCTTATTACTGAATTTGGCCGCGGTAGCCGAGTGGTATAGGTATCGGATCGTGGCTTGCCTTGTTACGAGTTCGAGCCCAGTACCACTAAAGACCCGCCGTGTAGGGCAGCGATGCACGTTAAATCTGTTGAGAGTTGAAACGTTTTCCCGTTGGTGTGGTAGTTAGGAGAGAGGGGTGCCAGCTCAGGCACGTGTCATGATCCACGTCACTTGACCATGGTTCAAAATTACGTGGTCCGTCGTCAAAAGCCCTCGTGCAGCTTGAACAGTGCGACGTTAATATTCAATCAATCAATCTCTTATTACTAAATTAAGAACAAGTTTAATAATTTTTAGGGACTTCCACGGGCTTGTCTTGTAGAGGAAAGTTTTTCAAAGGAAGGTTTAATATCAGAAATTGACACTTAAAGAGTTATTTTTCTATATATTGTCTTCAAGGCATCCACTGCAGAAAATCCGGTTTGAAAAAGGTAGGATGTTGAAAATGGTAATAGTATACAAAGTGCTTTTGTTTTCAGTACAGATAATTCCTTATCCACCTCTACCCCAAATTCAAAGAGCGATGTATTACAAAATTGCCTTTTAATTTTTCACTGGATGTGAAATCTATGAAGATTTCTTCTTCGGAAGTTGAAAACCCTTCTGGAGTATCTTGAAATAGATCCCTAATCCACTCGTAACTTGCTACCAAGCTGTCCTCATCCTGAAAATACTTTTTAAAATTCTTTGCCAACATAGCTAAATGATAAAATAACTTTCACATGTTGTTCCACAGATTTGTAAGTTTTAACACATATCGCGAGCTGGGGCTTTTTTTTCCATCATTTACTTTAGTAGTGGTAAATCCAAAATTTAAGTATTTTTGAGAATATCGCCTTGATTTAATTTTCGGAACCATGCTCATTCGTCTGTGTACTTGTTGATTCTTTATTATGGTCGAATGTTTGCTTACGACTTAAAAATGTATGTATGATATTGTTTTAATCTACTGCCGTAAATACTTAATTACCGTGAATTACAATTAACGTGGAAATTAAAAAAAAATGTACATTCAAGCTAGATTCGGTAGCTATAGGAGTATCGAGTCGACCAAAACTGACTGGAATTGTACGAGGAAAAGCATTTTTACATGTTTTGCGCAGACGTCCGATAGGTTGCCCAGACTCACGCAAACGTACCCTATAATGCCAGATGTGATAGATATAATAGAGAGCGACATTGACTAGACTATTTTTCTAATGACATTTGTACTTTGAGAAATGAATGCTGAAGAAAATAAATCTTTAATTACATACATCATTTTGCGATCTGTTCCAATTTAAAAATTAGAGAAAGAAAAATAACATAATTCTAAGTAATATATATTTTAAGTATTTTTCTTAAAATATATATTACTTAAAAGTTACATATACACAAAATTTAATATACTTCTCGTATTAATTTGTACGGTTTATAATTAAGATCGTATTGTAATTTTAGCGTCTCTCTCTCAAAGTGCATTTTTATTGCAGTAAATACATTATTGTTGTACAGGGGGGCGAGACAAAAATTATGATTGGAAATTGGGTCGCCAGTATTGAAAGTTTGAGAAACACTGCTTTTAATGTATGAGTGGTGCACAGAGTATTTTATGACTAATTAATTAATACTAAATTAAGAACAAGTTTAATAATTATTAGCTACTTCCATGGGCTTGTCTTACAGAGCAAAGTTTTTGAAAGGAGTTTTAAGATAAAAAATTGACCCTCTGAGTTCATTTTCTATATTTAGCTGATATCTATATTTTGTCTTCTAAGCAACCACCGCATTTTGTAATATGTTCCAATTTAAAAATCAGAGAAAAGAAAAAAATAACTTAGTACTATTACTTAACTTTTTTTGCTTAAAAGTAACATATACAAAATTTAATACTTATGTGATGAATTTGTACGGTTTATAATAAATATTGTTGCTTTATCGTAAAAGTGCATTATTATTGCATTCAGTAAATTATTATGTATAAGGGGGCGCGATATAAATTGTGATTGAAAAGGGGGCGCCAGTATTGAAAGTTTGAGAAGCACTGCTGTAAAGGATGTGATTCTTGGAAACGAAGAAAGGGGTCACCTGCTTACAAAAAGTGCAAAATTCTTCACGTTAAAGAATGTTTGAAGAACCACAATGGTTCAGCTGGCATGATGGAGACTGTGGGAATGGTTCGTATATTTCAGCGTTCATTAAGTCATCGTTCTGTGAGATATACATCTTACATCGGGGATGGCGATTCCAAAACATTCTCATCTATTACTGCATCCAATCCGTATGGAGAAGATATCACAGTTTCAAAAATTGAATGTGTTGGACATGTTCAAAAAAGAATGGAACTCGTTTACGAAAATTAAAACAAATGAGCTCCAAATTCAGTGATGGGAAGTCGATTGGGAGAAAGGGAAGGTTGACCGACAGAATGATCGACTTAATTACAACGTACTATGGAAATGCAATCCGACAAAATAAAACATGCCTGTCAGATATGCGAAAAGCTGTTTGGGCTGTATATTTCCATATACGTTCAAGCGACGAAGAACCATTGCACAGTTTTTTGTCCCGTAGGTCCTAATTCTTGGTGCAAATATCAAAATCAAGTAGTAGAGGGCAGTGTGGAAACTTTTAGACACAGTAACAAGTTGCCAGTGGCAGTAATGGATACCATAAAACCTGTGTTTAATGATCTATCACAACCTAAACTTCTACAAAAATGTCTAGGGGGTAAAACCCAAAATAATAATGAATCCATTAACTCATTAATATGGAAATTATGCCCAAAAACTTTAGGTTGTGGTAGAAAGATTGTTGATATATCTACAAATGAGGCAATTGTCATTTTTAATGATGGCAATCAAGGCAGACTAAAAATTATGCAATCGCTTGGTCTGACTGTTGGTCAATTTGCACATAAATTTGTTACACTTGTAGATATAAAAAGAATTCAGACTGCAGAAGCGTGTACATTTTAATCTCCGCACAAAAGAAGTACGACAGGCTAAAAGAATGCAATTTAAAACTACTTGTAAGAAATTAACTGAAAAGAGGGAACATCATATGCATGTCAAATTTTAGCATTTTAGAATCATAGTAATACACTGCATTCATATCACAAATTGTTAATATTTATAATAAGTAGTTGTTAATTAAGGTATTGATTGTTTTTAAGTAATATTTATAAATTTTTAACTTTATTTTGGAGAAATGAATCACTTTGTTGCATTTTGATTATTTTGTAGCTTTTGATATCGTTTCGATGCTTGTACTGCATTGGTATAATATATGTTTTTAGTTATAATAATTTTAATAAATTGAAGTTTATTGACTAAAAAAACTTCACATTAGTTTTAATTTAAATTTAGTTGTTGTTTGAGTAACCAGAATAATATATATATAAAACTGTGGTAAATTTTACGTTTGATGTCAATTTTCTCAGAACGTCATTTTTACTCATTACGCGCATGATATTTTCAAAACCGTGCCATGGAAAATGATAGAATTTTTACTGTAGATTTTGATCATATCTGTACTTAAAATAACGAACCAGTTTGAATTTTTAATGAAAAAATTTAAAATTACAAATATAAAATAGCAAAATTTTTTTAAAATTTTATAGTTAAATTTTAAATTGTTATAGTTTACTAAAAATTTTAAATCACTGTTTCATGCTTCGTCATTTTAAAGATAACACAATTTCCAACACTGAGCAAAAATTTCATCAAAAAATATTGGTAACTTTTTTTATAAAGCTGCGCGTAATGCATATCACTTGCGAAAAGAAAACAAAAATTTCTTTTTGTAATTATCTAATTAAAAATTTATCCTAATTAGCAGTGTGTTTGTTGGTTATGTTTTCAGTAAAGTAATATCTATTTGTTTATTCCTCCAAAATTTACATTCCAGGAAACAATAATAAAAAAATTATAGAGCTTTAAAGAACTCACTATTTTTAACCATTTTCAACTTTTTAAAAGGTATGTGACCCCTTAAAGACAGTATTCATATTACATGTATCCTACTTCAATACACGTAAAAGCTCCTTTTGAATATTTCAAAAAAATTCTTGTATTCTCTATAAGGCCTGCTGCTTTGAATTATTTTTAATTGTGCAGTATTTTCAATAATGAGAGAGGATTTTACCTTAATTAAGTATTACAATTCCAAAATTTAGTATATAATACTTTTTTCTTGCAGTTTGATTTTGGGAGGAATTACCCAAATATTGCGTTAAAAATATACCTTTATATTCAGAAATATTAATGATTTTTCTATCAACAAATCTAATAACTGCTGATACTTCATTTAAGTGTTTTCTTAAATGAAATAAAACTATCGACATTCCCCATTGATGCATTATTTTCCGGATATCATTTTTAGTCATTCACCTTCTTTATTATTATTATCTTTTTTCAGTTTTAAAGGATGATCCTTATAGGTTTATAGAAATGTAAAACTATCCGGATATAAATTGTACATAAATTAAACATAAAGGTGAAAAAAAATTAGAATTTACAAATAATTTTTGAAAAGTATGCATGAAATACATTTTCGCCGAGAAGATTTTTTCATGATGATTAACTATTATGTTTACAATGTCGTGGTATAATTCAGGAGGCTTGGTAGTTTTGTATCCACATTTATTTTAGTATAAAAACACATAAAACATATAACACACACACACACATACAAAATGGTATAAAAGCTAGTTGGGTAACATTACAAAGGCAAGAAGTGACTTAAATTCTAGTGTTTTTACAAAATGCTCTCTAACCGGAAGTTCCCCAAACCATATGACTTCCGTGAAAGGCTCCTCTGATTGGACTAAATACATTGAATGATGCAGGTTGTATATGCCCTAATTTAAAAATGCTGAGCTTATAATTTCGAAGTGTTAAAGTTACGGTTATACTCCGCTAGGTGGTAAACTAGTCGTTGATTATTACCCGAAATCCTGGAGGGCTTAGGACCATTACAAATTAAAAAGCCCTCAAGAGAAAAATAACTTGAATTATTACGTACTTGTATAAATTTGAAAAAAGAGCTTGAGTTACGTTTTATATCTTAATTCTCAGAATACATTAATTTATATTAAAGAATTAAATTCACAGAATAAGTACATCATCGTTTGGTAGATTAATGGATTTGTGTTGCTATGACACTAAAGATTCGCTTTATTTAAAGAGGATCTGATACACGTTAAATCTGTCTAGTTGCTATGTCCTCACGCTGTTGTGACATGTAAGTTCGGAAAGAGTTACTCAGATGTCTTTGTTTCTTGCCCATGGGTCAAAATTATGAAGAATGTCACCGATAACCTTTTGTGTTGCCTGTAGTGTGATATATATATTATAAAAACATCCCCCTTCGCCATCAAAATAAAATTTTGAGAATTACTAATATATGTTTCGTAGCTCTAAATCTAAACTACATATATTTTTACTGTATTTGAAGTACATCGTTCATAAATAATTTATCAATCAATCAATCTATAAATAATTAAATTTGCTCTATAGAAATATGTTTTGTAAAAATATACGGAAATTTTATTTGAAATCTAAGAATTTTGCAACGTTTAATAATAACTATATTTTCTAATATAATATTAAAAAGTTCATCGGTTTTTCTATTTAGGAAAACATAACTTTCAGATTTAACTAGTTCTTGCTGTGCTGTAAAGTCTGTTAAATGTAATTAATACCTTTAATGTTCATTAATCTGTAAACCATAGCAAAAAAGAGAAACACTTTTTATTGTAAAGAAAACAAGGATCCGCCAATTGCATCATAAATATTTTCTATTACCTGTAATTTTCATTTAAAATTAAAATAAATTCTTAAATTATGTTTATAGAGGTACAATTCAAAAAAATGAAACATTTAAAGTTTAACTTAAGCTATAAATACACAAACTGAGAATTGAGAATAATTCGAAACATTTTCTCTTGAGATAATCATACATTTTATATAAGCCCCGCAAAAATATTTTCTCACAAGTAACTCTGCTTTCTTCCTGAAACTCCTCGATGCATATATTTTTATACACTTATTACTAATCAAATATTGTAAGATATAGTAAAATAAATACTTAATAGACAGTTTGAAAAGGAGTGTTGATTAGAACTGTTTCAATTTCCCTGTTGTATTAATTGTTGAGGTATTTGTTACGAGTTAATTATAGAAAAAGTAAGAAATACTTGATAGAAATACTCTACTATTTGCTAATTATTCAAAACTCCTAATCTTTAATTTGCTGCTATTGAATTCAATAACTATGTAAAACGAAAAGACTTGTACATTTTGGAGATTAAAATTTATGGTTAAGCAAAATGTTTTTATTCAAAGGAAAAATAAGTAAAAATATTTTTATAATTGCCGTATTTAATCGAATCTAAGCCATCATCGATTCTAATCCACACCCCAAATTCTCAACAGGTTTTTGTAAAAAAATAAAAATAATGAAAAACGTTTATCAGCATCCGATATTTTCCAAATTGAAAGAAAATTAAAAGGAGAACTAATAAGAAGTAAGTAACTTATTTATTTTAGCAGTATTAAAAACTTTTAAATACATACCCAAACATTTAATTGCTCTAACCGCCAATATAAAGTTCAATTTCCCTCATCCAGTGAATTTTTCTATCTTCGTTTTTAAGTCGCACCTGATTTTCAAAAGCATTAACATTGGAAAAAATACTGGCTTGGATAAGAATGAATATAGTAATTCTCTCTCTCTCTCTTATGTGTGTGTGTGTGTTAGTTCTATAAATATATATATATATATATATATATATATATATATATAAAATATACTTTTCACAATAAAGTTTTAGTTTTTTATTACTTTAAATACGCAAGACACTTTCATTCGGTAGCCAAAACTTAAGTACAAGAAAGCGAAATTTTTATGTACATCCAGATCTTTTTTTACCCGGTAGATTACGTTCCTAAGAAAACCATGCAAAAAATACCGTTCAAAACATGTGACATAAGGTAAATTTGGGGTCGTGTTCCACAACTTTAAAAAATCATGTAAGACGAAAAATTTCTTAATATTTTCCCAAAATATCCTGCCGAAAAAGTGATAATTAAATCCCTCTTACATATTTATAAAACAAAAGCAACTCATTTTTACTACAAAAAAATTAAAATTAGTGTACAGTGAAAATTTAATTTATAAGTACATACAGTATATAATGATTCAAATTAAAATTAGAAGTAAAACTACTAACTAACAACTATTCATCACTATTTCATAACAAGCGAGCACTTTAAATACGAACTGGATAAAAAGTTCTGTCATCAGTAGATGTGTCAGATATAGCTAGCATAACTGTCAGTTTTGATTCAAATGGAGAATTTTGTTCGTTATTAACGGCCTCATTGAGTGTTTTATTGTTGTTATGAAGTCTGTTATTAGTGACTGTTATTTTGGGGGGTTTGTTCTTAAGTTGCTTATATAACTCTTGATATCCTGCTACTCAAAACTTAAGATTGTCTTGAAATTTTAATGCGCGCTCTATGTCAGGATTAACAGTAAGTAGATGTTGTTCCATGCTTGTAGTAAATTTCAAGCCCTCGTGAATTAAATCAACTGTTAAGGTATCTGACTACGTTCAGAACCGTGATTTTCAAAAGCGCATAAATGGATAATTTTCATGATATTTAGTGTCACTTAGATTAGAAAATATATATAAAATTGCTTTAAGAATAGTATTACAATAAAAAATTATTTAAGTACAATTTTTTGATAAAAAATGAACATAGAATGACCAATTTTCAAAATATTCTCCTTTTGTGAAAAATGCTTCTATTATAATAATATTTTGTCTGTATGTAGCTCAAACCTCTCTACAGAGGCTCAACTAGAATGTTTGAAATATATAACTTAGAAGGGGGTTTATTCATATTTTATGACAACAGAGGGGAATAATTTTAAGAAAGAAAAGCTAATAATTATTTTAATTGGTGGTAACTCTGAAAATAATGTGAATCTTTCAAAAATTCTAGTTGAGCCTCTGTAGAGAGGTCTGAGCTATATACAGGCAAAATATTATTATAATAGAACCATTGTTCACAAAAGGAGAACATTTGGAAAAAAGATTATTCTAAGTTAATTTTTTGCCAAAATATTGTATTTAAATAATTTTTTTTGTCAAAATGTTCTTAAAACAATTTTATGCATGAATTCTAATCTGAGTGACACTAAATATCATGAAAATTATCCATTTATGCTCTTTTTAGAATCACGGTTCCGAAGTAGTTGGATACCTTAATACCGGAATTTCGAATTCATCAAAATCGATTTCTTTATTACCATAAACTATCAAAAATTCGAACAAAACGTCCTCAAACAACGAGCACGAAGACCCCGATTTCTTTACAATTCTTGCTAGAACATAAAATCCATGTAAAAAAGAAAATTCGTTAAATTCGCCTTCCTAGTTATTTCAAAATCGTGTAAAAATAGAGTTGGATGTATATTAGAAATAAACACTTTCAAATAACACGAGTTTATACTAAAGGAAGGAAAAGATCTGATGTCTGGTCTGTGACATATAATTTAATTCTACAACGTCCCATGAACTATGAACCCTACGTAAATATTAAAAAAAAAATAAAACACTTTTTTTTCAGTTTTGAACCCGTTATTTCTTGCTAGTTTCTTTCGTTTTTACCTTCAGTGGCGTACAAGTAATACAAATTCATTAGCCCCTCTCCCTGTCATCGGCGCTTCCCAAAAGTAGTGGAGAGGTTAATTAAGGGCAGCCTCTGTTTTGCCACGACCGCCGCTTGGGGTGCAGGTGTCAAAAGAACAAAAAAATAGAGAAAAAGAAGGTGGTAATCTATCTAAGAATTCGTCATTAATTTCCTTTCAAGAGGAAGCTTTTTCTCTTTTAGGAAAGAGAAGAAAACGGAGAAACTAGTGAAGTATAATTGAGCCCCACTTAGATAAACATCTGAATAAAAACCTCCATTTATCGTTTTTGATTGTCTTTTTGTCATTTGAAAAATATTTAAAACCGAAATTGGGAAGAATTATTCAGTTGAAGAAACATTTAGCTCTGTTTTATAATAACAAAAGATGCGTCTTAGTGATAATAAAATGAGTTGCTTTAATTTAGAAGAGTAATAATAAGAGTTCGATAATAAAAGGCAATTGTATTGATTATGAATCACTTCTGTTTTTTTATTTTATAGATGTGAATATTTATTTCATTTGTAAGAATACTTTTCATGCACTTCTGTTGTATAATTTTGGTTAATTTTTGGGCAGACATATCAATGAATATATTTAAAAAAATTCTTATCCGAAAAATAAATGATTTAATAAGTTTGATTTCCAAACTATAATTTTAAACGCAAGTCAGAAAACATTTCATTTTATAAAATGATATTATTTATTTAATATCTGTTATCTTTGAGATTATGAAATTTCCATTATGAAAAAATTTGTGATTCTTTTAGCGCTGACCTTTTTATTTAAAAAAATGGCAAACAATTTATGGATTAGGTTGTTCCAGCTAAAGAAAAGATTAATTCGAAATTGTTATTTAACTATTATTTCTTCAAAACTCTGATGATGAAATTATTATTTCTTTCTTTTAATTAATATGATAATATAATTAACAAACTCATACTGAAAATATAGCAGAAGAGAAAGAGAATAACATTGATTTATAAAAATAAGTATTTTATAACAGATATTACGCATTTATTTTAATAAGCAAAATAAATGATAATTTTTTGTCTTTGTCGTTGAAAAAGTAGATTTATTCTTAATTATTACTTAGTGTAATTTTAGGGTTATGATGTAGTTATATTAGTTAGGTAAGTGATACATTTTTGGTTTTCCTTTTATGTACATGAGTAATCACATTCACAAATATATTTATTTTATAACTAGAAAATAACTTCAAAATATAACATAGTTGCAATGTGTAATTATTTACTTATTTTTTTTACCTTCTGTAAATAGATTTATTCCCTGTATGAATTTTGAAGATCCGAAACAAAATTATTGATCTAAGTATTTGTCTTCTGCTTAAATAGGAATAATTGGAATCTCAAGTACACAGAAGTATCAATTTCAAGTATATATATATATATAATTTTAAACAGTTTAGTTTGAAATTATATTCTTGTACTAGAATATTGTTTACATTTATATTAAGTTTATTTTGCTTCTTTCTTTCCCTATTCAATTTTTTAAAAAGTTTCGGAAATCCATATTAATGCAAACTTAAAGCATTTAACATAGATATAGACTGCGACAAGTTACTTTGCTATCCATTTCTTGAAATGAGGAAACATTACATTTTATTTAATATGATTTTTTAGTTCAAATATTTAAAAGTTTGCTATTTATGGGATTAAATAAGCAGTGTGGTTCTTCAATTCTGACAGCTTTAAATATAAATTAGATATTATAGAAAGCTAATCATTTGCACAGTAACAGTACATCTATCATAACTGAGAAGTATAAAATTTGAAATACTTTAATTATAATTTTAATAAAATAATTAATGATTTTTTTTATTCCTTTTTAATAGAAATTTATATTGGCAAGTATTATAGTATACAATAAGAACTACGATAAATTAAAAAGTTATGTTACTTAACTTGTCTTTAGGTCATTCGTTGAAACTTTTAACGACACTTGAGGAAGTCAGTTTACAGAATATATAAGTATACGTCCCCATTTAAGACATTTAACACGGTAACTTCAAAATGGCTTCTTAAAACAATCAAGTTAATATATATTCTAGGAAAAAGAAAGTATGCAGCATACCTTCAAACGAGTAAATACTCATTTTTAAAAGTTAAAATTGAGTTAGCATGCCTCCATGTACTCTCAGCTAAGTATTGACTAAGTTTATTGACTTCCCTAAATCAAACACTACTATACGTTCTCTTTTAACTTTATTTGAGTCTCATTATGTATTTCTAACTAAAGAGATGCATTTTACTTAAATCAAAAATGTAAATATTCTAGACGAAACATTTTTCAGTTTATGTAAAGTATCTTTTTTTCTACTTAAACATTATTTAAAATAAATTGAAGAAAGTATGCATAAATATTTTAATAATAAATACATATCACACTAAATCTGCTTTTATATACATATTAAATAGTTAGAAAAAATGAACTAGCGATAAATTATTTTCCTTATTACCCAACACGTTATCGAAACAGAAATCTTAATGTTAAACATGAATTTTTCCTTCAGAATTCGACAATGGAAATCTTTATCTTTATTGCGTTTTATTTCTGAATGAGTACGATACCTTTAAAAGAAAATGCAGTTTAAAACGAATTAAAAAGTCTTTACATCCATGAATGTTGCAATTTTTTCCACTCTTTTCTTTTTTTTTTACTTCGACTCTCACTCTTAAAAGAGCGGAAAACAACAGGGAAAAAAGAAAAGAAAAATTCTCAGAGTGGGTTCTCACGCAAATTGAGAAAATATGTTAATAAACGAGAAAAAAACGTGGTATGCATTAATGTGATGACGCGAAGTATAGCTGGAATGTATTTATTCTTGGATGTCTTGACAGTCTTAAACGTCCAATGATTTCTTCAGTCAAACAAAATGTTTTAAAAGAGAAACGGTCGCCAAGGGATGCGAAGTTATCGCTGTAGAAAAGTGTCTGTGTGGGTCTTACAATGAATTACGCCCACTTTATCTTAGTAATTCTAGAAGAATGAGGGAGTCTCGTTCCTGTTAAATTTGAACAAATGGTTACGGAGAAAGACCGGTTTCCTTTTTATAACTACTTTACACAAATACTGAAGTGCTAAGGCTTCAAGATGGTCTGTCGTTCAGTTTGACGATGCATGTGTTAGTGACTTTTTTATAGAGGGAAAAACTGGTTATTTTTATAGCACTGTAGTAACGCTTCTGCTAAATTAGATATTTTTAAAGTTTTTTCAGGAAAAACAGGCACACACACAAATCTTTGAAAATTTTAAAAAAGGGGAGGGAATAGAAAGTATTTCTAAATGTTTTTTAATATAAGGTGAATAAAATTTAAAAATTAAACATAATATAATTTGCACTCATGTATAAAAATTTTACTGAAATTTCCGTAATGAAAATAATAGAAAAAATATTATTAGCCGCAACATTCGAAATGGCCTCGAAGAGTATAGTTACCTATTTTTTACAGTCGGATCCCGATTTAACGAATGATAAACCCCCAATTAACGAATTATTTTAACAACTGAAATTTTTTATTAGTTTGTACTGGAAAAGATTTTATTTTTTAAATGGTATCCGTTTTGTCCAGAATTTTGACCCAGATTAATTGATTCGAGTCCGACAGTATATATATATATATATATATATATATATATATATATATATATATATATATATATATATATATATATATGTATATATGTATATATAGTCTTATTCTCTACAAACAAGAGATAACATCCAACAATCACATTCGAAAAACACAAAGACAGTAGGAAAATCACACAATGAAAAACACAGGAGCAACTGAGATTAAAATTATAAAATGTACATATATAATTAATTAATTAAGAAAAATTCAAAAAGTTGTAATTGCATATTTTGATATTACTTACGAATAAGACTCAAATTAACCAGTTAAATAACATTAAAAATCGGTTGCTAAGAACCTACGCGAGAACTATTAGCTATGTCCTAGTAATTCTGAGCTGTGGTTAAGTTGTAATTCTGGGTTATCTGCGAGGTCTTACCTGTCTAATTCGTGTTTTTCCGTCCAGTTAAATTGGCACTTTGAGCTAAAATAACTCCACTTCGAAAATGAACGTCACTACTAAATAGCTTATAAATAGTCAGAGAGATAGAGAATAGGAGAGGTTTGTGGACAATATATTGCCACGCTACTACTATCTGAATTATAAAGTATCGCTTAATTTCTGAACTAGTCTCGTAACTACTTTAGAGTTAGAACAAAGAGGTAGCTACCTCCGTATCAATGATATGGGGCCCCCACGCTTTAGAGGTCCCAAAATTTGGGTACAAAAAAATCGTAAAATGTTAAGGCACCTCAGAAAAAGGTCCCCAAGGAATTTTGATACAGGGCCCACTCACTACGCCAGTGAGTTACTCGGAAGAATTTTCTTTTGCAAGTTTAAGAGGTTGCATCTTATTTAAGATAAGTACCTATCATTTCTCATCGTTCAGCTTGACTTGCCCGCATATCGCATAATCAGTTATAATGTTTAAATTAACAAAAGTAAAATATTGTGAATACCTGTTTTTAATCATTTCGTGTTCAATTTAATGGCTTCTCAATCTATGCTGCATTCGGATCCCCCAACCTTAACAATCAGCGAGATCTCCACCTCAACCAATATGAGGAGGAAGTAAAGCAGCAAAGTGTCTAGGACAACGCCATAGTATACACCCCACTCTCCCAAATTTTATATCGTGCTATTATAAATGTAAGCCTCGACAGATTTAATGTACAGCAGCCTCATTACACGATGGTGGTCTTTAATGGAATCAGAAGTTGAGGCTCAACAGAAATACGAGTGGTACCTTATGACCGCTTGGCAAGCATGGCCACTATTTAAGGTAACAACTAATTAGAATGAGGAATTTTGACGATAGAAAGTATTTGAAAAGCTCATTTAACTTAATAATTAAATACAACACATAGTTTAGTCTTATGGATGAAATTCTTAAAATTCAATACCGTGTTGTAATATCTCACTTCTGTATTTTTCAATTTCTAATTTATTATAAAAACTCATAATTGCAACGTATCTCAAATTTAAAATATTAAAAATGATTGTTATATTCTTGTGATTGAATTTTAAATTGATTTCAGGTGAGTAAATAAGAAAATTATTCTATAAATAATATATCTACAATAATTTTTGTGAAGTTAACTTCTTATGGCACGGTAGGGAAAAATTTCCGTTACGCGTGACGCGTTACCAGTTACGGTTAGTGATAAACGTAAGGTAGAAATGAATGAAGCTCGAATCCCCCCCATTTTAAAGAACGTCATCTAACTCATATTATCTATCTCAGACAAAAAATAATTACAGAATCGGAAAGATAATTTTTTTCGCCACGATATGGTATATTTTTTTTAACAAAATAATGATATTTTCTACTTTTTACGATTTTTTTAAAAATGAGTCAAAATTGATACGCTTTTATAAAAATGGTTTCTAAATCCTATCCCCTATCCCCTATCTAATCCTGCTCCCTATAAGTTTCCTATCGAGTTAATGAATTGATATTTTATTCTAAACAAGTTCATGCTTTTCTCTTTTAGAATCAGGCAGAAAAAAAAAATGACAGAATCTTTTTTTTTTTGCGATTTTTCAAAAAAATACTCAAAATTTTAATTAAATATTTAATGACTTCATTATTTATGAAGATAATCTAACGAAACTTTTTCTCCATATGTAGAATAGTATTATCCGTAATCTGTTCAAAGATTGAAAAAATAAATTAAAAATTACAGCTTTTAAAATTTATTTGTGTTTTTCGTCTATTAGCCCTGAGCTAGCACCTACCCCCCTCTCCTCATTCAACAGCAGCTTTAACAAGCCTTTCCTCTTTTAGCTTTGCGATACACATTTTGTTTTGTTTTTACGTTACCTAGAAGTCAAATTATAATTAATTTTATGAATTAGAAAAAATCCGAAGTGAGCCTTTAATCTACCCGAAGTAGGCATTTAAATGGTTCAAAATCTGTCAAAAATTAGTTCAAGGAGAGTTTGTTGGATATACAGTTTTAAAATTATTTTAAGGAAATAATACAAACAATCTATTGTTTTAAAATTTAGTGGCAACACAACATTTCTTCCAATAGTTTGGCAATAAAAGATTGTGTTTACTAAATTTTCAATCGAATGGAATTTCTAAATCCAGTTTAAGAAGTGAGTTTTTAAATCATATATATGCTTTTGTGTAATTAATTTGATTGTTATGAAAGTGTTATATAGTGCTTCATTAATTTGTATTTTAAGACTACAATAGGCAGTACAATTTTTTACAAACAAGTCCCAAATTTTTACTGGCTCTATGTAACTTAGAACTAAAATCATAAAAAAAAAAAAATTGGTGAGAAAAAAATGAGTATAGTTTTTAAAATTTTTAAAAAGTTAAAAACTTTCCATGCGTTTTGATTTTTTTTAAATTTCATATTTTCACCTGATTTAACTTCTTTAAGCAATTCCTTACAAATGTATGCATTCAATGTAATGTTTTATATGATAATTTACAAAATATGGGTAAACGCAAATTTTTAAATAAAAATTTCAAGAATTTTAATGATTTCCTATACATAAAGAACTTTAATTTCTTCTTTCACCCTATCACTATTGTTGCAATGCATCCAAGAATTTATAACTATACATTAGATGAATACTTCTGGAAAGTTTGTTTTGTTATAATTCGACAAAAATTGCAACGCATGGAACATTTTGCATTTTTGTTTCGAGGCAAATCTTTGATTTAGACTAATAATGATGATACTTTTCTCAAAATACATACATTAAAATTTTTTTTAGTATTATGTATTGAAAATGAAAATTTTGTCTATACTTATACCTTTTCCATCCTAATTATTTCTTTAAATACAGTTTGAAATAATAATGATAGTAATATATTTGTTAATTATATATAAGATAACTTCAAAGTAAAACTTTATTATACAATTCAATACATGTAAGCCAAAGAAGTTAACTTCTAACGCGTATTCACACTCATACACGCTTTCTTTTATTTGAGAAATATATTAAGCACATCTTGATTCTTTTTGATAATGTTTGAGTATTCCCTTATTCATATATGTATATTAAGGTAAGCTATTAGCTACCGCAAGAGAAATTTTGAAAGTTTTATATATCACCTTGCCCTCTTTGTAGGGAATAACAATAGATTTGGCGCTATCGGAAAATATTTACATTTACTCAAAGGTGTCTATAATGAAAGTTTTGTTGTTAAAAATGTTTTCATAGTTTTCTTATATCAATCTCGAGAACAACTTTGCCGAAATTTTGATGAGCTTCTAAAAATATTCTGCAATTTTCTTTCAACTTCCATGCATAAAATTTTTAAGAATGACCAAATGTTCCTGATTTATTCATATTGCTTATATTGTGTGCTTGAGTTGGAATATGCAAAGGAGTTCTGATAAAAGTCATTACTATATCGAAAGCATAACTAAGAAGAAAAAAACATTTATCGAATGCAGGATCATTCAACATGCTTAGAATATAAACATAGGCTGAATTTTTTTTAGTATTCTTAAAATAGCTCTATTGAGAAAAACAATTAGTGGCTTTCATCATTATTTAAATCTAAATATTGCCACTAAGGTTCTAAAAGCTTTAAATATAAAACGGATTATTAAAAACATCATTAATGAAAGAAAATAGAATAAATTGAAAATTTTTAGAAACTCTCGCATTCTATAACAACATTTTCTATAATGTTATGCTTAAATTTATCGTGAAATTCCGTCATTTTTTATAACTCAATAATAAGATTTAGTTCATATAAATGATAATTCTAGAATAGATTTTAAGATTATGCTATCTACGTTTAGTTAATATTTCCAAACACATTTAGCAGTCAAGCTAAAAATAGCTGTTTTAAAGGATTTTAGAAAATAATCATTTGGGATATTAATGATATCAGATATGAGTTAAAAATAAAAATTAAAAATTAACAAACTATTTTACATATATAGGCTATTCTTTAATTTATTCTTAATTCAAGATTTCTCCTACAGCCCTTCAAAATCATATTAGAAAATTACAGAATTAAATTTTATGCAGTTCCTCTCGAGGTGAAAAGGTTAACTGACAGGAAACAAATTTATTTTACATAAAAAAGATTTATCTTTCTTTTCAGAGCAAATTTCTCTAATAAATCATTAAGAAATTTCCAATTTCCACTTTTAGCTAGAAAAATAATAAAAAAGCTTAAAAATATGAGAAAATAAAAATACAATTATAAGCATGTATCGAGAAAGATTGTGTATTTTAAAATCTGAAGAAATGATAAAAATATAATATTAATTAAAAAATTTATGTTTTTATTAATATTTATCTGTATAATATTCTACGAAATATAAACATATCCTTTTTACTTTAAAACCTTATCGAACAATTTATTCACCAAGTAGTTTTCCCAAATCTAGCTATATAAGTTGCTATATTCTTAATTGTTTGGAGATAGATCACAAGAAAATAAAAGTACTTAAACATTTGATAGTTTTATTGATCAATTATCCCTTAGGATCAATCCCCATGTGTATTGTGATTAACACAGTTTAAAAGACCTCTATTTTAACATTTTGTTGGTCTTCATATACCTATTAACTTTTTTTTATCACACACAGAACTATCTGGAATATCTCTTACATTTTGTCTCGTTCTTAAATAAATTAATACGTCTTTAATATTTTTATTGTGACCTGTAAGAACTTCTTAAAATATTTACCGAGAATAAAGAGATGTAAGATAAAGTAGAGAGATATGTATATATTTCTTACATTTTGTCGTGTATGTTAGTAAAAAAAACTAATTTGTGTACAATTTATTGCGACATAATAAATACTACAATGTAGTAAATGGGTTTTAACTATATTATTATACAAAATGAAAGAATAATTAAATAATAACCTAACTAAAATTCTTCGGATTTATTCTCTTTTTTTGGCTCACATACTCGCATATAAAGTTCAATAGTTACTATTTTCTCAGCAAAGCTTAACCAACCTTGAAATACAAATTCTATTTCATTCGCTTTTATGGTCATAGCCGGACGTTTCACATGTATTAATCTCCGAAAGATGCTGAATTAACGATAATTGAAATAAATATACAACCCAGCCTCAAATTAAATACAATTGGTGTCAATTTGTAGTGCTGAGAGGTCGTACACTGTAAGCTCTTCACGAACGAATTAAAAATTTAATTGCTGAAAAGTCTCCATGAGATGCCATTGGAAAGAAATATGTATATGTTACCGTTAAAGTGAGAAAACCGTTATTTCATAGAACAACTAGGTATTTCATGAAATAACTGAACAAGTTAGTTACAGTATATGAAATTATTGAATTCTATGATTTAACAAGGTATAACGATAGAAGGTATAACTATATAGAATAACGATTACTTGATCGTTAAAGTAGTATGAAATACAGCACTCGGAAGTTCTTTGAACCGATTCCAGCAGCTTGTAATCAGTTTTGAACTGCTTATATCTGCTTTGCGATGATGTGTGTGGTGTACCCTTCATTCCGTTGCTTTTAAACGTAGAATTTAGACTGTGTATTTATGTTAGCGTTTTACATTTTGATTTATTAAAAAGTATTTTTGCACCTTGTTTTCAAGCAATGACTTCTATAGGAATGGGACACCAATCTGTAAATAAGAAAGTTTTAATGCAAGAGGGGTTTGAATTTTTATTTAATAAGCGTGGGACAAAGGAAAACAGTACTGCGCTTGCTCGTGAAAAGTTATTAATTTTTTGATAGTAGAAGTAAAAAGTACTAAAACAGCACAGATTAAAGTACCACGTAATTATTGGTTACCCCAGCATTATGATATCCTTAAAGTTCAAGGAGTAGAAAATTTAATTTTACCAGTAACAGAGAGATGCAAAACATAATCTCTCTTTTTCCCCCTTTCTATTAAACTAATGTAAGCAATATGAGCAATAATAAATTATATAATCTGTTTTTCATTATTTATCAATTAATCACCCGTAAAAGGGATAGAATGCATTTATCGAGAGGTTTAGGATCAATTAATTTATAAAATGCTTATTTTTCACTTTAACAGTCCAAAATGAGTTATTTCATAGAATGACAAGGTAAAAAAAGTATGAAATTTTTCATCTATTATATACTTTAACTATTCCCGGGCTGGGCAAGGTTGACTCAGCCATTCATCCCTACTGCAATGGGTCGATAAATGAGTACCAAGCTTGCTTGGGGACTTAAACACTGGGGGTCTCGCGTCGGACTGACCACCTGATCGGGACATCTGCTCATGCACCTCAGCACCCAATGGTCACGTATACTGGGATGGGCAAAGTAGACTCTGGCCCTCATGGGCTGTTGCGCCACTGAGTTTGAGTACATATTTAAACTGACTTGTCAAGTTATTTCATGAAATACATACACTGTAAAATCCAGCGTATAACGCGCATTTTCAACACAAAAAATAAGATCGAAATTTATGGGTGAGTGTTAAACGCCGGGTATACTGTTTATTTAGAAGAAATGGTATACTTAATGAACTTAAAGGCATGTAGTTCTACAGGTATACTATTTTTTCAAAATACTGGGATAATACTACGAATAAATGACTTTAAGTCATAACCGCATTTTGCCCGTACATTTCAAGATCCTTTGCAAAAAAAGAGATGCGCGTTATACGGTAAATATACCTCAAAATTAAAAAAAAATGCGGCTTAAGATATAGTGCACGTTATACGCCGGATTTTATGGTAGTTATTCTATGAAATATAACTAAATTCTACACTTAAATTGTAACATATACACATTTATATACATATGTGTGTGTGAATGAAAGGGCAAAACATTGTTTCTCCATTTTTTTTATTTAGTTCAATTATTTTCTGAATTGCATATGTGTGCGTATGTATGTTTTAATATATTAACTTATTTACATCGGAAATACCCCAGAAGTGCAAATAATTTTGTAAGATATTCGAAGCTAGAGTGAAACAAGTTAATATACGAATTACATTTTTCTTGCTTTTATCCAAATAAAGTTTAAATATATTACATTGTTTTCCTTTAAAAAAGTAAGTAACTTGTAAGTCGCGTGATGATTTCAATGCGAATATAAATATGGCTGGTAAATCGATAGCGTCAACCGATTTTGAAACGTGCAATCTCATTTACAAAAATACAAGTTTAGACATTTTTACAAAATTTAGTCACGCTATGCTTTTGCACGTATTAGTAAATAAGCATTAATTCAAAACAAATATAATGATAGTGTTCAAAAAAAGAAATGGAAAATTCACCTTGTGAAAACATCCTGACTCTTTTTTTTTTCAACACGTTGTACAAATCTGTAGATTTGTAAAATTCAAAGGCAATTTGAAGAGTCTCGGTTTTTGTGGCATGAAAAAAAAGGTGTCATTTCTCTTCATTTTTCGAAAGCGTGTTCTTACGCTAAAAGAATATGCCTCTTTTATTCAGATTCGAGAAAAAAATATATATGAGTAAAAAAAACTTGAGACGAAATATAAGACCTCATGAATGCATATTGTATCAAAAAGCCATCTATGCGATATGTCAGCTTACTTCTTCAAAGTGCAATATTTGGTGAATGAGCTTTTGGGGTTTTGAAAAAAGTGTTCTCTCCTATCTTTTTTATTTCTTTATGAATCTTCTCTTTTCTCGATATATTTTTCTCACCTGATAGTTGAATGAAGACGGATCCTATATATCTCTAAAAATTACGACGAATATTTGAGTTATTTTTATTCGTGGAAGTATTTCTCGTATTGAAAAGAGATAAACATGTAAAAATAATAATTACAAGATTACTATTTTTCTTTAATATGAATTTATCATGCAAAATAAGAATAATTAAATAGTGCAAAGGTAATAAGTGTATGTTTACTAGTTTTCTTTACGTATGCAGATATACTTCGCCATTGCACCCACCGGCTGTTGCTCTTTAAATCTGTTGAGCTCAAAACTTCTCCCGTTGGTGTCTTGTGGTAGTTAGGAGAGGGAGGTTCCTTCACCAATAGCCCTCGAGTTGCTTTATTGTGCGTCGTTAATACAAATCTCACTCCCTTACCATTGCAAATATTTATAAATTTTATATTCTAATTATCGTTTTTAATAAGATGTACGAAGCCGCGGTAGCCAAATGAACTAGGGCGCGAAGTGATGACTGGCGTTGTTTCTATTGTGTCAAAATCGTCACTGAAGATACCACTGTATAAAGGAGGTAATGCACCCTTAAATAATTTAAGGCTCAAAGTCCTCCTATTAGAGTGGTATGAAAGTGTGGAGAGAGGAAAAACAGATTAAGTATCATCTTCATCACTTAATGGAAGTTCAAAATTACGAGCTCCGTTACCAATATCCTTGGTGTCGTTTTAGAGGGTTACGTTAATAAAAATATACCTGATAAAATATAAACGTCTTATAGCGTTATTTCATCTGTTAATCAACTGCCGCATTACATTTATCAATGCATGTAAAACTGGCTTTCTGATGGAATATAAGAACACTGAAAATGTTATTGTGCATGGTAGAAACAGGATTGTTATATATATGAGAGTGGTTAAACAATTTTTCACCCAAGTAAAGAATTCTTTAAAAGGATACAAAGCTCATAACTCAACTTAGACTATATTGCATCGTGTTGAAGCCTTTTGATTTTACTAGAAACTAAAGCCACGAACTTTATAATCACCTTGGATTAAGCTGGGGTGCTTTTCATCAAAGGCCATTACTTTGCATTAAACTTAACTTTTTAGAAAATTCTATAAAAATTAAATCATATTTCAAAGAATTTTATATGATTTCTCAGTTATAAATCAAATGTAGCATCAAAGAATTACTGTAATACAGAAAGTTCGCAGACGAAAAGTACCAAATTTGGGAGTCGCTCACGTAAACATACTCTAGTTTTAATTTGTGTGTCTATCACATACATACTGTTGAGTTAATCTAGTGCGTTGGAGTTAATATTAAAAAAGGAATAAAGATCATAAAAAGAGGATTTATTCAATGAATTGCTTAAGAATAAAAGATGTTTAAGTAACATGACCTTGAAATATATTTTGTAAGACCTTGGAATCTTTACAAATATACGTTAAATTATGATAATATCATTCTATAACCTATGATCTAGCTGTTTTTAATTCATATGAGAAAGTTATTGATGAGTGGTGTTGTTAGCTTAAAGATTAAGCAATATCTCTAACATTTTAGGTGAAGTTGACACAAGGGGTTGCATGTCTCTAATTTATGTTTTTAGTATGTCTTATTTTATGTATACAAGTAAATAAAGCTAATCGAATTTTTTTAATGATATATATATATATATATATATATATATATATATATATTAAAAAACACAGAATGTTTTATTAATATTTAAAATTGTCTTAAATAGAAAAGTCCGCACAATATTGAAATAAAACACCATCATACTTGTACTCTTTTTTCAAACCCTTTACGCAACATCATATGAAAATTTAATAATGGTTTTTTTAAAGTCAATTAACTTCATAAAACAATACATTTAAATGTTTCACAAAGAATTAAGCATATACATTAATAAATGAATGTCACTAATATCATTGCTTTAAAAATGCCTTGATAAGCTTCAAAAAGTTATAAAACACTAAAACAATTCATGAACTTGTGAAGATCCCCTTGGATCTCACTTTGAGGACGAGAATGATTTTGAGTCAAAGAAGAACCAGTAGCCATTTTAATGAATAACTTTCTTTATTTGGTTATCTTTCCAAATAGAATCAAAGACTTTTAATAACAAATAATTTAAAATAGATATATGAGGGTTTAAAAGGGGCTTTCCTTTATATTAACTTAAATATTTAATGATCCAATTAATTAACAATTAGAATATCGATCACGCAGAGATTACCGCAATAAAAGAGATCCCAAAATTATATTCAATAATATTCCTATTGAACATTTAACTTTAATCTCACTCCTAATATAAAACTTTAATGAGACTTTAATTATAAATCAATATTTACTGAATCTCAACTCTTCCTGAGATTAATTTATCCACCTAGAAATCTTCAATAATAAATCTCTAACTTCACTATTATATCTTCCTGCTTCAATCTCTCTCTCCTAATGCTTCTCACTTTATTATTTCGTTTGACTTAAATACTTTATCTAATCTGCATAACAAGGAATCCATGTCCTCTTTTTGGAGCTGATTGGAAATAGGTAGATGAATTAAATTTTTCCCTAAAAAAGACGTCTCAGAAGGTTAGTGATAAAGTTCCGTATAGATTTGTCACAAACTATAATAGAGCCTATGACAGAAACATATCAAAAGGCTTGATCGATAAGTGTTTATAGTAAAATCCCCATTTTGATTTCCCTACGTCTTTTTGAATAAATAATGTATGTCATAATTTCCTTTTAAAACCATGTTGTTGATGTCACCTGTCTGATGGAGTCAGACCAGGCCCATGAAATTTATCGCGGCAAATTACTTGATGTACGCCTGTCGTTACCCGTAGTTATGAGCACCATACAGGTGACAGTACGATTTACCTCGGTTTCTCCCCAATTTTGCGGGAGAACAGTCTGGAGGTGGTAAGGGCCTACTATCATATCTCTTCCTTTCCAACAACCTCACGAGAGGACTTGCTGCTCCACGGCTATTTAGAGTACATGCATGCCACAAAGACACTATACATTGACAAACACCTATGCCTTCTCTATTCGAACCCAGGCCCAACTCCACAGTAGGAATACGGTAGCCCAGTGATCAAGGTATCGGATCATGACAAGCATGTCATGAGTTCGAGCCCAGTACCACTAAAGACCCGCCGTGTGGGGCAGCGATGCACGTTAAATCTGTCGAGAGCTGAAACGTCCTCCCGTTGGTGTGGTGTGGTAGTTAGGAGAGGGGGTTGCCAGCTCAGGTGTCGTCCACGTCACTTGACCATGGTTCAAAATTACGTGGTCCGTCACCAAAAGCCCTCGTGTAGCTGAACAGGGTGACGTTAATATTCACTCACACACCCAACTCTACAGTAGTCAGCTTCACCCACCTCAAAACCGGATGGGTGGCTTTTAAGGGGTCACAGGGGTGTTGAAAATGTTTCGAGAGCACAAAATACAAACAATTTTCGACTAGAAATAATTCTTTGAGATTAAAATGAAATAATTTGATTCTTTTACACATTTCTTATAAAGGAATAAAGTTTCAAAAAAGTATAAAATATCTAAAAATATAATCATAATTTTAAAAATAATAAGCACATAAAAATAAGAAAAATTTTTGTAAGAAACAAATAGTGAGTTTTATGACGCGCATGATATTTTCTGCAATAATAATTCTAATTACTAGCAATAAGTTGATTTATAAAGTCAAATATATCCTTATTACATGCTAGCTTATCTTATAAAAATAAAATAAAAAATAATATTTTTAAAAATAAAAAAAAAAACATTTTTTAAAATTTTTTTTTTAAAAAATTCAATTTTTGTTGAAATATTTCAAAAAATTAAAAATTTATAATACTATAAATAGCTAGGATTTGAAGATTATGATAGAATTTATAATTCTGTAAAGTTTTATACATCAAAGTATGATAGTTTTGAAACGCAATGCGCGTAATTGAAAACACAAACTGAGAAAGGGCTTTAAAGTTTTAAAATTGAATTTGAGAAAATAAATCCTAAAACTTACACGCTAAAATTCTACAGGATAAAAATATATACCTTCCTGTTCCTGAAACAGCTAAATTTCTTTTTCTTTTTAATTTTCTTGGCTCTGCGAGCTTCAAAAGATGACTGTAGACACCTCTGTCGTGACATAAAGATTCGACGATTGTCACGTTCAGCCAGGGACACACAAACATTTCTGTTAATTTTCAAGCCAAATTTCTCTAAAATAGAAATAAGTATTTGATTTCCATCATTAAAAACACTGGTTTCTAGATTTGCAGCAATCTCTGCAATCTGAAGCCTAGAACCAATCGTCTTAGGACAAAACTTCCAAATTAATGAATTTAAACTTTCATTAGGATTCTGTGTCTTACCTCCTAAACATTTCTTCAGGAGTGCCGGATGAGATAAGTCTGCAAATACAGGCTTAATTACATCTTGAACAGCTTTAGCAACTGAGGGTTTGTGTTTATAATTTTGTAAATTATTATTAATTGCGGCATTATACTTTACACCATGTATTTGGATTTGTAGGACAAAACCAGTGTATCGGTTCATCATCAGTGCTGCAAGAATGACCCCAAACAGCTCAAATGGCTTTCCGCATTTCCTTTACACTAGTAGAATTGCATCGAATAGCATTACCATAGTAATGCGCAAGTTTATCAATTAAACTATCTGTTAACCTACCTTTACCGCCAATAGTTTTACCATCAGATAATTCCTTTTACTATATACTAATTTAAGCTTCATAAGTCTTGTACCCATTCTCTTTCGCACATGGCCTACACATTCTATTTTCTGAATAAGATAGTCATCGCCGTATGGCTTGTTTTCAGAAAGGGCATTGAATGTTTTTGTGTCGCCATCTCCTATGTAGTTCGAATATTTCAGGTTGTGAAGCTTTTCTGATCGATTAAAAATCCTTAACATCCCGTCAACCTCCATCTTACCAGCAGAGCCAGAATAATTTTTCTACATGAAATCTTATGCGCTCTTTGCCATTTTATTGTACTTGATACCAAATTTTACCCCTTTATAACTGTCGCATCCTTTGCAAAATGAGGACAACACTTCCCTATCAAAAAACCTTACCTGTTTCGGCCCCTATTACAGTACATACTCCAATCAATGATGAATGTCCTCTCGTCTTCCAGGTACCATCACCACTTACCGTTAAAAGGTTATCAGGTGACGAAGAATATTCTTCGACAGCTGCCATTTTCATGCTTTCTTCAGCGACTTCCTTCATAACACGTGAAAGTTTATTATTAATAACATCATGTGATTTTTGTTTAACAGGATTAGGAAGACTCATTACAGCACAAAAGGTTTTTAATGACTCTAAACCTTGGCCTATGCATCTCATTGCTAAAATAGATCTTCTGTTAATTTCTGGAGCATTATTTTTATTCCCAGTGTTTTCACAGCTTGAAAAAGTACAAACACTCCCAGTTTTTACAACGTATTTCAAAATTCGAACATAAACCACGGTAATAAATATTCAAATTTTAAGGGCTCTATAATGAATAAAAAAGAAATTGAATTCTTTTTTACGCATAAAAAGTTAGGAAAATAAATGTAAGAGTCAAGTAGAAAATAAAAACAACAACATTAATAATAAAATACGAAGCATTATTTTAAATTAAAAAAAAGATTGCATAATAGAGTACTTTATTTGGTTTAAATAACAACGGAAATGTACAATTTTTAACTAATATGCACTTTAAAAACAAACATTTTAAAACTTCAAAATAATGGTAACATTTGAAGAGAAACAGATAAACATATATAAATTACATAACATTAAATTAAATTATCAAATAATAATAATAAAATAAAATAAATAAATAAAAAATTCTTAGTTATTAATTTTTTTTCACAAAAAAATTAGTACTGCTTTGAACTAGCTTGCATAAATACTTTTTGGAGTGATCTGCATTATCGAAATGCTCTACTTTGAAATAAACCTTATATTTATAAGATAAAAAAGAAATAATTGAAATAGAAAAGCAACTAATTGGCAAATGGAATTGTTTTAAATAAACAAACATCGCTAAAAATTTGTTTTTAAGCATAGTTGCAACATAGGTCAAGTTACAAATGATTTATAAAAATATGATTATTCAATGAAAAATATTTAAAAATTACGATACCACGCTTTCGAATAATTTTTTGAAATTGTAATTCTCAACCATCATAAAAAGAAACCCTTTTATTCTTGCTATTTATAACAGAATTTGAAAGCGAAGGAAAATAATAAATATTACTCTTTTATTATTTAAAGTTTATTTTAAATTCCTTTTTACTAAGATTTTACGACGTTTTAGATATGTAAAAGTCCTTGAACTTTTTTGGAAAAGTAAGAATAAGTTAGATTTAATTTTTATAGAACATTGATGCTCAAGTTTTGGCTTTAAAATTCTTTTAAAAATTCATTCTTGTGAGCTTTTTTTACATACGTGTAATGTTAAATAAATTTACGAACTTCCTTCTTATTGAAAAAATATTTAAACTGAACTACATTTTATATACTATTTTACAAATAATGCAAAATAAGGAATGAAACGTTTTCAGCAGTTTGAGGAATTAATCTATATGGCTTACTATCTTTCAAAACCTTACATATATTTTAAATTTATAATTACCAGTTTTTTTGTAAAATATATTAATTGAACTCTTGAGAATTAAAACTCTGAATTGATTAGTGATACAATTAACACAGTAAAACCAATATCCAAATTAACTATACAACTTAGTTTAAACATAGCTGACCAATATAATGAAATCGATATAGATTCTAAGCTCAATACGTTAAAAGAATTTAAAACTTTAGCAATTAGTAACTTTTTTTACCATTTTTTTAAAAAGGAAAGATTAAATTTTTATAGCTGTCTCAGGTTTATATTTATTTGATATTTAGTTTGTGGAAAAGTGTTTCATAATTAAAATGTTACATATTTGTTATCGATGTAATTAATATGTGAATGTACGTCGAAACGTATAATTGATTTGTTAATTATCTTCTATTATTGGTGTAGTAAAAGGCAGATCAAACACATTATGCAAGAGAGAGATCATATATCATGTAAAAGTAGTACATCATGATAATTTATTTTAAAATGTTGTTACAATATAGAGAACAACAAAATCAACGTGAATGCTTTGTATAGCTTAAAAATTTCAGTTTCATTTCTTTTATTTGTGTGAAATTATAACTTAAGATTTAGTCGATAAAATTAGGAAACAGGACTTTTCTTTACTGCTCCTATATTTTGTTTCCAGTTCTCAAACTAAAATAATTAATTAAATTAAATATATTTTGCTATTAAATTTGTCTTCATTATTTTTTTTCACAGAAGTACTTAGTTGTATATTTAGTATGCATGCAATAAAAGTGTGCAAACTTTATAAAAACATAGATAGTAGAATTTTGAACAACTTAAATGGCAAAATTGCAAAAGTATTGTGCTACATATATTTATTTACATGAATAAATCTTTTCTTATTTTTGTTTGAATGTATGGCTTAAGTACATGTATAGAAATTATGTTACTGTTTCGCTTAGAATTTATTTTTCTAAAATCATTTTCCTAAGCAGAAGTTCTTAAAAAAATCAAATAGAATAATTTGAAAAAACCCCTAATTTAATTTTTAAAACTTGAATCGCTTTTTTAATTGGAAACAAATTGTGTGTACATTAAAGCAAAAATGTATTGACTTAATGCTGGAAATAAGTTTTTCCAAAGTTACAACATTTGACTGCAATATTATATTAGCACGAGGAGAATTTTAACTGTTATACATTATATAAAAACATACACAGAAGCACAAATTTACAGAAAAGCAATATAAAAATTACATTTTTAACTATATTCAAAATACATGACTAATATGTATTTTAACACAATTTTGAGTAGGAATTCAATTTAAATTTTTTGTACAGTTTATAATATTATCTTACGATCATATTCTCTATCAATTGGCCTTTTATGTCAAGCTATACGACATTTTGTATCAAAGGAAAAGCTCCGTAAACATGTTGTCAGATAATTTTTCACACACACACACACACAGTTTTTAACAAACCCTATGAAACAAATACGCGATGTTCCTGGTTAAGCCTCTTACTGAAATGTATAGAATGTCATAAGTTCAGATGTTTGAACTTTGTTTTTAATGCAAAGCATTAAACATGCTATTTATTTAGTGTTGAATAATTTAAAAAAAAGTCAGATTTATTAAAACGACTTAGATTGAAACTCATTTCAAAAGATTATTTTAATGCACATGTAGATAACTAACCATTTTGTTCCATTTTTAGTCAACAGCTTCTAAAAATACTTTTTAAGGCATACTGTATTGAGAAATTAGTTATTCACTTACTGTTACTTGCTATTTTGCCTCAGTTTCCTCGAAAGTCTAGTAATAGAAAAGAATGTGTGCCAAGTTTTTTAAATGCTTGGCACTAGCTCATTTCTTTTACTATGAAACAAATCTGATGGAAGATAGGAAATATGAATTATTATTATTCTGTGTTGATGAATTATTCTACATATATTTTTGAAGCAAAATATTTATCAAAATATAGCACAGTAGAGTCTCGAAAACTCAGCACTCAATAATCCGGCAGTTCGGATAACTCGGACACACCCTTGCAGGTCAACAAACCCTCACGACATTACGTCAGACGCAGAAATTATTGTTGATGTCCCAGTTAATAAAAAATTTCCGGAAAACGACGAAGACGTTAACTTTAAGGACACCGCACAAACTCCTAAAGTATCACATAGTGAGAGAATATGTGATATTTTAGGATCTTAGGGCTGTCGAAATCACCCTTCAGTATTTTGAACAACAAGGTGCGTCGGTTATGGACTTACTGGTCATTATTTGTCTTCATAAGGAAGTAGCAAAACGCAGAGTGCAGTAAGGCAGCGTTTCTCAAACTGTGGGGCGCGCCCCCTTGGAGGGCGAGATAACTCTACGAGGGAGGCGCGATCATATTGAAAAGTCAAAAACAAAAGATTATTTAAAAAATTATTAATTTAATGAAAGTAGACAAACAAAATAACTTCAGACATAATAAAAAATAAAATACACATTTACATTGATATATTATGCTTATACATGTATCAGTGCTACATATAATGTATTTTATAATTACTTTAATAATCCTAATTTAAGAAACTATTAATTACGAGTGACGCCATGGGCTTATCATAATGTAATTAAAAACAAAAATTAACACTTATCTTGATAAAAGTTAAGCTATTCACTTCCCAATGTCAATCATTTTCCGCGTAGGTACGCGTATGTGATGTTTTTTTTTTTGGGGGGATAAAGAACAAATAATCTGAAATAAGTAAACCCTTCGCAAACACTGTCAAGGTCCTTTTTTTCATTCCAAAGCCTTCGGAATAATTTTATGGATATTACTGCACAGAAAAGATCGTACTCTGGAAAGACGTATATATACGTCCGATGAAATAAAGGCTTTGGCTGAGTGAGACGTTTATATACGCCGGGGTGCTTAAAAAGTTAAAGTCGTTTTTCGCAGTTTTAGGATCAAAATATAGTATTATTGAACTCAAAACATAGTTAATGTATGAGGAGGGCGCAATGAAAATTATGATTGAATATTGGGTCGCGTATATTGCAACTTTGAGAAGCTCTGCAGTAAGGAAAGCAACAGAACATTACGCATTTATTTTTTTAAAAAAAGAAGTAGCCAACTTTCGCAAAGTTGACTACTTAATTTTTTGGTTATAGACATCTGTATGCTTTCATAAAGTATTTTTCAGAAGTATGTCTGATCAGGTAAATTAGTGTAAACTATGTATTCATTAATTTTTATTTTTCATGTAAAAAATGCTCTCTGACTTCATAAAGTAAGTAATTTTACTTTTTTAGGGGTATTTGAGCAGTTTTTTTTCTGTTGTATTTTCAAACAAACAATACATGCAAGTGTATGTCAATATATTCTTAGGAGACATTCGGACTTATTCTTTTTTATCCTGTTCTCGATTAACGGGTATTTTCACAAACTCGACCCCCCTTGGTCCACATTAGGCCAAGTTTTCGGGACTCTATCATTGGATACCCAAAATCTCTTACAATATATAATGCAGTTCGGATAATTTAAAGAGCTGTTAATGTTGCTGAGAGCTTGCGCAAACTAATTTTCCTTTATGAGAGTATAATAACGTAGCAATTTGTGTGATAGTCTCATTTAAATTTATGTAGTTCTAGAATTATTCGAAAGCTATTGGTGATGGACATCGTAATTTTGAACTAAGGTCACGGGAGTAACAAGACTGGCATTTGAACTTGTATATAATATATCTTTCATTGGATTTCACCACTCTAAGACTTTAAGCCCATTTGAATTTAATGTAAATCAACTTCTACGACGGTATTGCGAAGTCAGTATTTGAGTCATATGTATGTTTCTAATACTGCCGTTCTGAACCTAGTTACCTTAACATGATGATAATAGGTACACATTAATGACAGTTACTTTTATTATACATAATTTATATATGTCGATACTCAGACAGAGATTTTAGTATTATTTATTTAAAAATTATTTTTTCCCTACCGATTATACTAACCAAAATATTATATCTTCATGTAAATCATGTTTGAATTCTTAAAATAATTTCAAGTTAGCTAATTTATTTTTCCGATAATACTTTCACATTAAAAATACAAAGAAGCGACCAAAATCTTATATTTATGTCTTTAAAAATGAAATACTTGTCTTTAAAAGTTGCGCAAATAATTCCTTTGCTTAATTTGAAGCATTGTTACGTCGGTACAAGCAGAAAAAGCTGCCTGTGTCACAATATGTATTAAAATCGATCGGATCATCAATTTAAAACTTGTTTTCTATTACGAGACATACTATCGGAAAATTTCAAACGCAGTAGAAAATTTCCCTCAAATACAAAGATAAAAAAACTTGAAAATAATTAGAGTCTTTAGAAAGTAGAATTCTTTGTAAGAAGGCAAATGTGTAACTCGAAAAACTCCAATGAAATTTGAAAAGGACTTAATCCTCAATCAGAGATTTGATGTGAAAAACGCCATGGAATGGGTAATCCGAATACCTTCACGCAATTCCTCGATTAAACCCCATTGACCGTCATTTGCATTTCACCGACAATAACTATCCAGATTTCGCTTTTTTCAATGAATAATACTTTTTCTGCTACTCTTCAGGATTAAAATTTCATGAGTCAATCGATTTCTCTTTTATTTTAGCATGTAGCAAACAGTTTATCTAATGTTGGTAAAATTATCGAAAAAATATTAATGAAAACATCTTCTAAAATTACTAGTAATTTTATTTTTTTCTGTAAAGTTTTGAATGGAATTTTATCTATTGTAAAACATAAAGATTCAAATGACAAGCAGTGATAATATAAACATCCACTCCAAATTAACGTGCAAATGCTGATAACATGAAGATGAATGTAGTAGCATAAATATTACTAAAAGTACTTCAGTATTATTTTTGAAAAAGTGCAAAAGTATAAATTTATCTTAGAAATTTGGAAATGACTTGATGCTTGCCTTACTTATTTACAGAAATATTTTATTAATTGAAAGAAAAAAAACCAGCTAAAATTTGTAAACATTCAAGTTATACATTTTGAATAATGTGATATATATATATATTTACAAACCTAGAACAAAACAGCAAATGAAACATTTTGATTGCATTATTTAAGGTTATATTTCCCAAAGTAAGGTAAGAACCATTAATTATGATTGTATCACTTTTATAAATGCTGAACTGGTGCTATTGTTTTTCGCAACAGTACTTTTAAGAAAAAAAATTCTGGCTTTCTCAAAAAGGGACTGTCTGCTTCCGCAAGCAAAAACCCTTTAACCAAATTGTGGTTCTTACAGATTCGCTACAAATAATCTTACAAAATCAAACTTCCTTCCCTGCTTAAAATTATTCGATTTTAAATTATTCTTTAAGGAATTAATATAATTTGTGACAAATTATTTTGAAAGGGAATAGAATATTTCTAAAAATATTTAAAATATCTGACAAACCCCAGAGTGGGTTGCGTATTAAACTTTTTGCAAAACATTTTTTCTTTCTTTTTAAAGCTAAAACTTCAAAATATACTTGCAGAATTTCTTCTATAGATTAATGCAATACTTATTTAGAATAATTCAAAAAATTACTAATGTTCGTATGAGTATTTTTCTTAACAAATGGAATTTTCTATAATTACGATGAAAGACGTATAGGTGTACAAATTGCTAAATAATCCAGCTAATTATTTTAACAATTCACTAAAATTAAATAAACATCATTTAAATGGAATCAATTTTTTATTTGTTACACATTTACATTGTGTTTTTAGTGATTGAGACTTAAAAACAACTCATTTTGGAGAGGGGGGTAGAGGTTGAGTTTTAATACAAGTTGTAATTACTTTATATCCATGCATACATTACCATTACACACCATAAAGAAAATATTTTTCCTAAAAAGAAATGTGTTACTTCTCATTAAGTAATAGCTATCAGTTGTTCAAAAAATTAAAAGTTTCCTGACTAGAAAAGTAAAGCATGCGATTATGTCTGTAGTCTAACTGACTTAGTGTGTACGTATTTAATTGTCGGAGATTTGATTAAAACAAATATATGTCGCAGGGAACCGATCAAATTAGGCTTTCGTCAAATCCCTAAAGGAGAAGACCAATTCACGCAAGATGTTACAATAACGTCTCTTTGATGTCTTTTCCCTCTTGTAAGTAAGTGAATTAGTTAAATCCCATAACTGTTTTAGTGAAATGATGAAATAAAAACAATATGCCACTTTTTTGGTGCTAGGGGACTGATATTTGGGGGATCGTAATAACTTTTGTTATGGTTAGGGTCTGCTGGGACGCATCCCCCGGTGCATTCCCACCCCCTCTACAGCCTTTTGGCCAAGATCTCGACACCCGAGCCTCACAGTCCATTCGGACCTGGCTTATTCGATCCCTCTCTAACTGCTCTTTCAAGTTATTATAATGTCATGCCCATAGGGCTATTCCTTACATAAAGGGTGTTTTTTTAGAGGTATAGAACTTTAAATTACAATAAAACAACGATGTATTATTCGATTGACTTGAATTTTTTTTTCGAAAGATAATCTTGTGGCATTACATTTTAAATATGATTTCTGGCATAGGACTGCAAAGGCTGGCTCGGATGTAGTCCAATCTGGACGTCCAATTTTCGATGACTTTTTCCAACATTTGTGGCCGTATATCGGCAATAACACGGCGAATGTTGTCTTCCAAATGGTCAAGCGTTTGTGGCTTATCCGCACAGAAAAATGACTTTACATAGCCCCACAGAAAATAGTCTAGCGGTGTTAAATCACAAGATCTTGGAGGCCAATTCACAGGTCCAAAACGTGAAATTAGGCGGTCACCAAACGTGTCTTTCAATAAATCGATTGTGGCACGAGCTGTGTGACATGTTGCGCCATCTTATTGGAACCACAGCTCCTGGACATCATGATTGATCAATTCAGGAATGAAACAGTTAGTAATCATGGCTCTATACGGATCACCATTGACTGTAACGTTGTGGCCTTCATCGTTTTTGAAGAAGTACGGACCAATGATTCCACCAGCCCATAAAGCGCACCAAACAGTCAGTTTTTCTGGATGTAACGGTGTTTCGACATACACTTGTGGATTAGCTTCACTCCAAATGCGGCAGTTTTGTTTGTTGACGTAGTCGTTCAACCAGAAGTGCGCTTCATCGCTAAACAAAATTCGCTTATGAAACTCGGGAACAACGGCAATCTCGTTTTGGGCCCATTCGAGGAATCTACGCCTCGCTTGATGATAGTTTTGATGAATTGCCAAACCAAACTGAGAATAAATTACTTGACAGCTGTTAAATCGGTCGCCATCTTGGAAAGTAATGCCAACTTAAACTTCTATACCTGGAAAAAAACACTCTTTAGTTTTTAATTGTGTGTGTGTGTTTTAAACTTTTTTAAACTTTTAAAATGAATTTAAATCCACAATATCTGGGTTCTTGTTTGAGTCTCGGACTTCAGATTTGAGCCAACTGTTCCACAAGTCGAGACCCATCCAGTCATATACTTGACTCCCCTTGTGTAGGCATGGGAAGGGCTTAAGAACTAAACTATCATGCTCCCATGTTATTCATATGGTGTCTGAAAAAATTTTACCCCCAGAAGGAATTGACATAGGGGAATTTTACGTGGAATTGGCCTTCTTCGATACTCCCCCCTATAGGGCTTCCCCATTAATAACTCGAATCTTATGTTAACTTGGTCGACCGCATCGGCTGGATTCGATTGTTCTTCCTGTTTAGAATTTTAAAATTGTTTAAAAACGGGAAATGAGAGGAAGGAATGGGGCTATTGGGATAAAATTGCATATTTGAAGAGCTCATAGGGAGAAGAAATGAATCCAGCCGGTGTGGTTGACCAAGGTAGCAAACGATTCGAGTTATTAATGGGGAAGTCCTGTAGGGGGGAGCACCTGAAGGGGACAATTCCACGTAAAGCTCATGCATACACGAAAATATTGCGGACCTCCAAAAATCAAGTCCCACGTTCAATTTCTTAGGGGGTGAAATTTTTTCAGACTCCATAGGATTAACATGGGAGCATGATATTTTAGTGCTTAAGCTCTCCCCATGCTTACACAATGGAAGTCAAATATATGACTGAATGGGTCTCGACGAGTGGAACAGTTGGTTCAAATCTGAAATCCAAGACTCAAACAGGAGTCAAGATATTGTGGATTTAAATAAATTCTAGAAGTTTAAAAAAGTTTAAGACACACACACACAATTAAAAACTATATAAGGAATAGCCCTATGAGCATGAAATGATAATAATTTGGAAGAGCAGTTAGAGAGGGATCGAATGAGCCAGGTCCAAATGGACTGTGAGGCTCAGGTGTCGAGATATTGGCCAAAAGCTGTAGAGGGGATGGGAATGCACCAGGGGATGCGTCCCAGCAGATCCTAATCATAACAAAAGTTATTACGATCCCCCAAATATCAGTCCCCTAGCACCATAAAAGTGGCATATTGTTTTTATTTCATCATTTCACTAAAACAGTTCTGGGATTTAACTAATTCACTTGCTTACAAGAGGGAAAAGACATCAAAGAGACGTTATTGTAAGATCTTGCGTGAATTGTTCCTCTCCTTTAGGGATTTGACGAAAGCTCTAATTTCATCGTTTCCCTGCGACATATACACTAAAAACTCATGCAACAAAATTGCATAATTTTGAAAGGGATAAAACTCTAGATCAGTGAGTGGGAGAAGAAAGAAAAAAGGCAGTATAGTTTAAGCTTAGTTAAAAAGAAATCTACACCATTCCCTTTTTCGAGGGAAAATAAGGTAAGTTTTTATGTTGTTTGAATAATGTATTTCATTAAAAAGAAGAATTTTTTTTTCTGTAAAAAATTAAACAAAAATTTTCTTGAAGGGCAAATGGGAATGCAGAATTAAAATCAATTAATTATATGTTTGTCTTTTTTAATTCAAAGTATGTGTTAAACATGTATATTTTAATTTTAGGAAATTATGTTATCAGAGTTTAGTCTTTAGTATTGAAGAACCTTGGCAAGAGTGTTTATTTGAACCACTGATCTACCGGTCCACTGTTAATCCGCGCATACCTTAGACGTTTAGGACGAAAAGAAATCCCTACTCAGTCCAGTCATTAAGGGCTTTTCATTCCTGTTTTTTGTTGTTTGTGATTTACAAAAGAAGGTCTAAATGCAATATATTTCAAAACTGTTGCGACACGAGTACAGACATTCATATAAATATCATCAAAAAATGAAAAGAAGTAAGTTTATTCAATCAGCAACTAAAAATTCACAAAAAATTATGTATACATCGCTCAAAATTTAAGTAAATAATTTCACTTAGTAATACAAATTAAAATTTAATCTTCAGATTGCTTTAGCCTTTAAGCAGATTAATTATTTGCTACGTACAAAACTGAAGAATAAAATGGGTTAACTGAAATATTATTAAGGTATCTCTCCGACTACGTTCGGAACCGTGATTTTAAGAAAGCGCATAAATGGATAATTTTCATGATATTTAGTGTCACTCATATTAGAATATATGCATAAAATTGTTTTAAGGACATTTTGACAAAAAACATTTATTTAAATACAATATTTTGGCAAAAAATTAACTCAGCATAACCTTTTTTCCAAATGCTCTCCTTTTGTGAAAAATGCTTCTATTAGAATAATATTTTGCCTGTATATATAGCTCAGACGTCTCTACAGAGGCTCAACTAGAAGTTTTGAAAAATTCACATTATTTTCAGAGTTACCACCCATTGAAATAATTATTGGCGTTTTTTTCTTAAAATTTCTTCCTTCTGTTGTCGTAAAATATGAAGAAACCCACTTCCAAGTTATATATTTCAAAAATTCTAGTTTAGCCTCTGTAGAGAGGTCTGAGTTATATACAGGCAAAAGTTTATTATAATAGAAGCATTTTTTACAAAAGGAGAACATTTGGAAAAAAGGTTATTGTAAGTTAATGTTTTGCAAAAATATTATATTTAAATAAAATTTTTTGTCAAAATGTCCTTAAAGCAATTTTATGCATATATTCTAATCTAAGCGACACTAAATATCATAAAAATTATAAATTTATGCGCTTTAGCAAATCACTGTTTCGAACGTAGTCGGATACCTTAAGTAATGTAGTAAATTTATTTTTGTTGATTTGATACGCATCGTGAAAAATATAGTATATTATTATTCCTTAAACACTTACATATAAATTCATGTATATGCATACATATGTATATACATTTAAATGCAAATAGGTATATATAACGATTTATTGTTGTGCTAGTAATTTTGTTTTTTTAAAAATACTACATTATTTAAATATTTAATGTTTTCTGGCTTGATACATATATTTGTTTTTCCTTGATATTTTTCTCTTGATATTTAGCGTCGTTAATTTAGTTTTTAGTATATTTAATATTATTCTTCTAAAATTTGATTATATTATCTCTTTAGTTTTTATGGAAGCTTTTTCTTACTTTATTTATTTTTCCTTCCTGTCCTATAGTATAGACAAATACGAGGGAAGGTTGTCTGACCTTAAGCTCACTGTCTGAGTCCTTAAGGCTAAGAGTTTGCTCTTGTACTGCTGAGGCTCTCTTGTTGTTGACCTCGACTGTCATGTTATATTACTCTTTATTGTTTTGAATTTTAAAACAAAGGTTTCATATGTACAGTAAGGAAACTAGAGGTCAAATATTTCAAATTCTGTGGAATAATACTGAGAAACTAAATAGTATTAAATTGCCTGAGACATGTAAAATATCCGTATCACGCTCAAATATGTCTCAGTTCTTCCATGTGCTCTCAGTTTCCAACCAAAATTAAATAAACAATTAATTATTACTTTTTTTAAATATAACATACAATTATTTATTCTGATTTATATTAATAAAAAAAAATTGAATATTAATATTATGTTTACTTGCGATCAAAAACTTATGTCTACCTTTTAATTCAGAAATTGTATACGCTTCTTGTTTGAACTTATCAATTATTTTTATTCCGTCCCAGTATGTTTAATGATATTCTACCGCAGTCCTACAATAACTGTATTTTGAACTTTATGTGGCTTAAATTTATTCTTACGGTAAAAAAAAAACTTTTAACTATTAATTTTTTATTGTTGATCCTCTTATGTTTTTTTTTATTGTATAAAACATACTTTTCCGAAGCAAATAATGATAATGCCGTTTATCAGTGGAAGGGAAACGCGAACTTAATGCCTTCGATTTACAAGTACTGTATTTAACTGAAATAATTTTAAAATGCAGTGGACTCAAAACAAACGTGTGGTATGTAAACGTTTAATTTGAAGTTAATCTCTCTTTTTTTATGCAGCCTTCTTGAAAACTAATTATGATTCTCTCTAAGTAATCTGCTGAAGAAACAGGTTGAAATTACATAAAAAAGTGACAACTTTTAATTTACTCCCTCATTTGCACGTTCTGTCGAGAAATAAAAAGTGTAAATAGCCTTTTATTCTAATTAGGTTTTTTTTGTTCGGTCAAGTAATTAATTTTTTTCCCCGAGGTACACCATATTAAAGCATATCTTGCTGAGGAGTCTTAGAATTAAAACTGACACAAAGCATTGGTATGCATTGCCTATTAAGATCATGAAAAAAAATGCCCATTTGCAATATAAACTCTGTTAATAATCTCGAAAAAATGGTAAATGAAAATAAAAAAAACATATGCGTGAAATAGCGAAGGTAACAGGTAAGACTAAAAAAAAATAAAAAAATAAGGAAAGGCATTTCTTACAATTTGAAAGTAGACAACAAATGACTTGGATATATGATAACTCATTAGTTTCAACGCATCGCTAATGTGCTCTTGTTTTATCAAACTATAATTCACTCTTCAGAACATTGGACTCCTTTACGCTGTGTTAGTTACTCGATGTAACTATTTTTATTGAGAATTTCCATATTTTATTCTGCTTGGGGAAAATAATTACATTTCAGTTATATACGCATCTATGTCTTTATTTTATTTATAGTCATGGTGTTTTCCTTTTACTGAAACAGTTTTCAATAAATAGTAAAAGATGTAATCGAATTCATCTTAACACATATTTTTCATTTTGTTTATTGGTTTGTATGAATGATTGTGTGATAGTGGATGGGAAAAATTTTTAAGTGAAAGGTAAAATAAATTCATAAAAGAGCTGGAAATATATAAAAATAAGATAACAAAGATTATATATATACAATCAAACCTCTATTTAACGAAGTCGCACAATCCAAAAAAAAAGTTTGTTATGTAGAAAATTCGTTAATTAGAGATTCCTCTTTTAATATACTTTAGAAAACACATAAAAGAAATTTTAAATTTAGAAACACAATATATTATACCAAAAAAGTATTTGCATTATTTCCCCTTGAAAAAATAAGTAATTATATATCTTACCCACCACAAAAAGAAATTCGCAAAAAAGAAAAAAAAAATTTTTGCAGGAATACACTGTATTTTGAATTTTAAAAAATAATTTTATGTTAAAATTCAAGAATTTTAATGACATTTTCTTTTAAGCTTACAAGTAATTTTAAACATACATTTTCTTTTGAACAATAATTTTAAACATACTTTTTTTTTTACAAAAATTTTAAACATACATTACTACAAACGGCCTTCAATTTTAATTACTGATTAAAACTGTTAGTTTTGTTTTAATTTTTTGTTTGAAAAATTTCTCAATTTTATTGCTTAATGATTTAAGCACCTGGAAAAGCCAGTTCAATGGCATTTATCACCTTAAAATCTTAAAAGAGAGAATAATTTGAAATTCCCAGAGTTATTTTAAAAATAAGGAGGAATAAAAATAGAATCACTAGAAAAAAAGTTCGTTAGGTAGAAAATGCACTTCGCTATTTGGAGGTTATTTAACGAAGAAAATAGAAAATTTTCTTCGTTCAAGAAAAAATTCACAAAATAGAGGTTCGTAAAATGGAGATCCGATTGTATATGTCGATTTCACTTGAATTGTAACTTATCTTGAACAAGAATTCTCTTTATTTATTTGCAGTCATTGAAAGAGGATAAGAAAACCTTTTGGTATTTTAAATCCACATTTTAATTAGGTTAACAAACATTTATCACCAAAACGAAACCCAAGCACAAACGGACAAACACGCGCGGACATATTAGACAAACGCATACTTTGTTCGTTTCAGAGATCTCAGCTTTTATAGTTTCATAAAGCGATAGTTTTGAGAATCCTATGATTACCATTAATAAATTCAACGATTGGTCTTAATAATTTGATGATGAATATTGTACCATTTTATTTTGAAAAGTGCGAACTTCGAATTTGTTCAGGTGATAAAGATGCGATTAAAAGGATATTTCCCATTAGGCAGGAAAAGTAAGAAATTATCTGTCTTGAAGGGCTCAAGACCATCTCAAATCAAAAGAAAATTTAAATATGGTGAATTATTTCACATACACACACAAAGAGAGACATTTACATTTGTGATGGAAGCATCGTTCACGAATAATCCTGCAGAATCCATGGACTAGGACATACTACATTAAATAACATTATAAAATTTATTGAGTTTAGGTAAAAACATTAACAAGTGTATCTTTAAAATAAAAATTGCAAATTAATTAAAAAAATTATTACTTTGGTATTAGATCTCCATAATCTGTGTAGATGCTAAAATTTTTAAGAATACCGTAATTGGTCTAAAGTAGAATTGTATTTCATCAATATTTTTTTTATTTATTTCTTTAAAAAAATTCCTGTAAAGCTGCATTTAAAGAAACGGTTTTCATTTTAATCTTAGGTTTAGTATTTATTGAAACTTTGCTGAAATGAATGTACGAATGATAAAGAAATGTTAATTACATTAATTTCAAAGCTCCTTTAAAAATGTGAGACATTTTTATAACAGTCATAAAATAATTTTATTCTATAATACTTTTAATACCTTCTTTAAATAAACTAATTTAGGTATTATTTTATTTCATCTTCTTTTCGAAGGCATTTTTTCTTTCCCAACTTAAAATTATGGCTGATCGATGAAAGAAATAAATAATTACAATTTAGTAGTCGGGTATAACATTATTAACAAAAATAAGTTACATCTATCCAAAATTTGTTTCCTAGAATTCTTGATGTTATTGTAATTTATTAATGTACGATAGCCTAAAATTCATTCAATTTCTGAAGAGAGAACTAAGAAAAAAATATCTAAATCTATTTCATTTTTATGAAACAGATTTAGATATTTTTTTATTAAAATAAAGATGCCTAAGAGATAAAAAGAACTTTCAGTTTATAATTTTATTAAACTGAACTGTTTACCATGAGAATAAATGCATTGATCCAACAGAAATAGAGAGTTTCAACAACCTTAACAAGAATAGTAAAGACTCATATGTTTTTAAAATAAAGGCTGGATGTCTCTTTTTGATTTAAAAAATATGGGATGTCAACTAAATGGCCCTCATCGTATCTAAATACCGTTCTTTAAATCTGTATACTTCATTACGAAAAAAAATGCTTGCAATTTAAAAGCAGTAGAGTTTAATCATCAACAGAGTTGAAAATATTCCTTTTATTTTATTTTTTCAATACATGAAATTTTGACAGCTAATTTTCTGTAAAAGAGGATTTCTTTAATCCTTTAAGCTTGTTTGAACTCTATTTTGACTATTTAAAGTAAAACCTATGAAAGTATTAAAATATTTATGAAAATATATAAATATTTTCCTACATTATTTGGGAAAAATAAATAAATTAGATTTGTGTGTGTGTGTTAGTTTTTTTAAAAAATATATATATAATTAAATATTATATGTTTTTATGCAATTCACAACATTTCAAATTCCCAAGTAAATACAAAAATATGCCATGTTTTGCTTTTAAAAATGTATCACTTACAATTAAATACAAATAATTGTGTCATTTAACTTATGTATGTCACATTTGACTTTTAAATAAAAGTCTATATTGTACATACATTTCTTTAATTAATAGTGGTTGGAATTCCAGAAAATTTTGAGTTTGATTTCGTTTTAGAATACAATGAAGGAGCACAAAATGTGAGTATAATTATTTATAAATTATTCCATTTATAAAATAAAGGGCTAAAGGAATGATAATGGTGTTCAAAATAAGAAAAATAAGTAACTTAAATTTAATATTTTGACAAAGTACATATGTAAAAATTGAAAAATTCACTCGAAAAAAAACACTAAAAGAGACTTATACACTCGACACTAAAAGAGACTTATAGCTTCAAAAAAAGTGTGAAAAGGGGTGCTTATTTAAACAAATTACGAAGAAAAATTGATTTTCTCTCCAATAATTTATAAATAACTAAATATCTGAATTCAAATCATAAGAATGATTAGTCTTTTTTGTTACGGTATAAAATAATTATGAGCTCGATGTAATTCAAAATATCATATGTGAATCAAATTCAGATTTTAAGCCGGTACTCAACCACAAATATACATCAAAACGGTATTGAAGTAAACTGCTAAATTAGCGAAATATTGTTTGGGAAGTATTTTTTTTATACTTAAAATTGAAGTATTTTATTTGATATTTCAAACAAGTTATGCAAGTCGCTGGCCTATTGGCTATAAAGGAAGAGTGTAGTGAAGTTACACCAGTGTTACTCTAAACGAACAACCGCAAGGATAGAAAGGTAAAAAAATACATAAAAAGAATCTCAGTTCGTTTGATGCCTGTATCGGCAATCAGGCAGCTAATGAGAAAGTCTGAGTCAAAAAGCAGACTGCATGAAAGGAAATCGCTGACACTGCATTTTTGTACTATCTCTTGCTTCTTTTCAAATCCAGTATCACATACCTGATGGGACCTTGTTTGCTATTCGGTCTTTTTCAGGAAGTATGTACATCACCGACTTTCTTTCGTCGAAACTTGCGGTAACTTAGTTCTGATCATGCAAACCGTGGCTTAGGACAACTATCTAGTGAATAAATGTCATAGTAATACTTTTCTACCTCTTATAATGGTACCAAATGATCATGATAAATGAATTAACTAAACTAGTGTTAAATTGTTGCTGTATACTCATTCAAAAACACAGAGATTTTGTTTTAACTTAATGTTGTTAATTCTAAAATGCAATAATTTTTTTCATATTAAATTGTTTTAATATTTTATTAATAGACAAAATTTTAATTATTTTAGCTCTACAAATTTTTAATAATGTATTTATAAATACTCCCCCTAATAATACTCCCAAAATAAATTAATCTTGTACTATTTTAACATCTAAACATGTAAGAGTATATTTCATACGATTTAAATTCCAGGCATATGTCCTTTCTTTTTCTCTTTTTTTTCCCAAGAAATATTTATTTTAACCCTAAATACCTCCTAATGTTTTCGCTGATTAAAAAATAAGAAGCATATGGTTTTTAAAAACAAAAATTTAAAAAAAATAAATTTTAGATCTAAGAGTAGTTGCAAAAAACATAAAAACAGAAAAAATCTAATGGTAAATGTTTAGTCTATACAGGTTAGACTAGAATAATTGATGCTAATAATTAAACATCAACTTGGAAAATGTGACCACGGTAGCCGAGTGGTCATGGTCATATACCCAAGGTCGTGTACGCAAGGTCGTGTGCGCATGGTCGAAATCGTTTTGTAGGTTTGAGTCTTGGTGTCACAGACCCGTAACGTAGAGGGGTTGAAGTGCAATGAATATGTCACGCTTCAAAGTCATTACGTTGACGTGGTGGTGCAAAGGAGAAAAGGTGGACGTACGAATGCTGTTCTATTTTGATCGCTGTTCGTCACCTTCAGCCCTCGGTTGTTTCGAAGGGTGATGTTAATAAACAATCAATGTAAAACGAAAAGTAATTGCAAAAGCTGTGAAACCTAAAAAAAAAATATTACAAATTTATCAGTAGTAATTCTTTTTTAAGCTCTTAATTGCGGTGGTAGAAACCGGAATCGAATTTTTTGAAAAAAGAAACTGGTGATTCTACTTCAGTCATTTTTTAAATCACTGTTACTTAAAATGATTTATGCATACTTGATAAATAATTACTTTTGATAGTTATGGTTATTTCATACGTAAGAAATAAATATTAGCAGTTTTCTTTGGGAAGGCCAAGACTGTTTCTAGCCCTGAACTTTCCAAATATAAATTCATGTACATTATTCGTTAAACTTACAGACTCATAGTTGACCTTTGTAGATCACAATGATGATATAATGCCATGTAATTTTCTTTCAAGTGAATCGAATCAAGTTTCTTTCCATCGCATTTTTGTATCTCAAGTACAGTTATTTAAGCTCCAGAACAATATAGGTCCCAGAAACTATTCTGACAAACTATGGTATAACTTTTCTGGATTTCTTTTGTTTGTTGAATTATGTCCTAAAGAAACTCTCCGGTAAAAGCTACTATATCTGATACTAAATTAAATTTTTGAATTTTTTTCTGATCTATTTGTTTTAGATCTTCGCAATATCTCAAAGCATAATTTTACTGCGCAAAATTATTTTAACTTATCCTATTTAAGATTCAAACATTCAAACTTAATGTTTTTTAGTATATCTTAACAGGTTTCTTTTGTTTTTTAGTATAACTTAAGAGCAGTTGGAAACCCTTCTCTCTCTATATATACTGACAATGTTTTCAATGTACCTTTTCACAAAATCTGTTACATGTACATGCTTGAAATTTTTCATACATTTGAAGTACACCTTTTTCATTATTTTGAAATGAGCTTTTAGCTAATTTTGAATTTTTGAATAATTTTTGAAATATTTTATCAAACATTGCGGAATTTGACCCATTTTTCACATAAAAAATCTGTAAACAATATATTTTTGAATTTTTTACAAAAAGCTCATTTAAGTATATATTAGTCATAATTATAAATATATCATAAAAAATTTACATATCTGTGAACAGTAGTTTCTCAGAATAGGTACATCGAACATCAAAATGTACATTTTGAGATAAATTGATTTTAATGTGCACAGTGAGGCTTCTAATGGGCCAATAAATAAAAAAATAAAAGGCTCAATTTACAATAAAAGATAAATGTTTTGGTTTATATCAGACATTCAACTTTTATGCAAAAACAAAGTACTTTGTTTACATTTTTCGCCATTCAAATGGACGCGGCTCAATTTCAACGATTATTTAAAAATACGTTTTAAGGGCTTCTAACTACCCCAGAGGTTTAAGTAAGGTATTTTCAGAAAGGTTACAACCTATACAATTTGAAAGTGTAAAAATCTCAAATTGTCGAAAAAAAAAGATTTTAGATTTTCAAACACCCTTTAAATGTTTTTTTCTCATTATTATGATCAAAATCACAAATGATTTACATACTGGAGGGATTCTTTTTATAGAAGAATCTGTCTCTTTTATAGAGAAACAGAATTTTATGTTGAGAGACTTTGTTCTTCAAAGAAAGAAATCGTTAAAAATACAACATTACATGATAAAAGGTTTGAAATTAAATTGGAACTTTATGTTTTCAGTTACTTAAAATTTTTGATGATACATTTTGTAGTGTCGTAGATTTATGAAATTTGAAACACATATTTTCTGTTAACTATTTGAAGATACACTGAGATCAATCATTAGTATTTTATGCATGAAACTTAATTAGCTATTAAGCTAAATCATATGATTTGTTACACTTAACAATATATAGATAATAAGTTCCTTTTTTGGGATATAAATTCTCCAATATTACTTATAATTAACAATCAGAGCCCCGAATCAAGTTTTGAGGACTCAACGGATTAAAGTTTTACAGCGATTATTATAATGTATTTAACTATATAAATCAAAAGGAATCTGCAACTGGTAATAAGATTTTTTAAATTTCTTCTTAAAATTTTGTCCGTTTAACATCAATTTTCAAATTTTACATGAATCATTTGTTATCGTAATATTAACTTTATATCAAATACCCATTTTTAAATCTCATTAGTAAGACCAATACATAGAAAGAAATAAATGTATTATTTAAATTTTAACGAATTATCTCCCGTAAACGAGAATAACAGCCAAATTTATGAAATGAAGTGTAGAAAAACATACTTTTTAATGAAAAAAAATTTAACGATCTGATCTTTTTTAAAACAACCACAATAATACGCTAAAGATTATGAATGCTGTGAATAAGAAAATGAAATTAATAAAACGACTTTCTAGAATTAATTTAGCAGGATGACTTTATGTTGAAAGCTTTCATCGAGCTTTTCACAAAGCAAAATTTAAGAGGTCCGCTGCTAGTTGCCCTTGTATATCGTGATGTTAATTCAAAGTAAATAAATAGAGCCCATTTAAATAATATTTTATTTATTGTTCATGAAGCCAAGTTTGAAACAAATTTACATTATATCTATAGGTAGCAAAAAAGTCACAAAATGTATACTATTTAACATAACCTAATCGGAAAATCTTGGAAAATAAGAATATTGTTCCCAATATAATAGATTACGAATTCACATAATATATCATAAGATATATAATGAAGATACATAATATCTTCATTAAAATATCACACTTTTAAATTTATACTACAACATACTTAATATCTCACTATTTTATAATTGAAAATATACGAAGATTGATGTAATATGTACAGCATAGAACGATTAACGAACTGGTGTTTTGCTAAAAACACGAGTCTTCTACTGTTTGTGTGAGCTGCTCATTTACCAGAATCGCTCATTAGATCATTAAAGAGCTAAATGACCTGAAAAGCGAGAGTGAAGAGTGTTGTTATTGATGATAATGATGATGAGAAGCAGGCTGAAATTTTATAAATATTGATTTTAAGTACAGGAAGCTGCAAAAATTCATCCACCACTCCTCATTCGTCTATCAATAATTTAAAATTAATTAAAATTCTTGAAAATTGCATTTTTTATCAAGGAAAGAAATAAAATATTGTATGAGGTGACTTTTTAACTTTTATTTGATGTCTATTTTTTTTAAGTTCACCAATTACATTTGTTAAACATTTGTTAATATCAATATATTTAGCAATCTAATCAAATTTAGTTCCGTATATTTCCGTCTATAAACTAAGAATTTTTGGAACCTTAAAAGAAGTTCTAAAAATTAAAGTTAAATAAGGGTTCCGCTTATATACGGATCCGATTACCTCGGAAAAAACGTAGCTTAGGGGAAATCACCTCCCCCTTTTTTTAAACATTCTCCGATAACAAGCGGAAGCGATTTTAGATTTAAAATAAATGTGTGTTTTTGAATGAACATTTTATTCCAAAAGAAAACAAAGTCGCTTGAATTTCTTAAAATCAATGTCTGAATCGGAGTTTTTAAACAATTCGTAAATTTTACATTCATTCATTGGATGTCTGAATGTATATGACCCTCCCGCTACAAGTTTCCCTTCTGAACTTGAAACATCAGTCAACGATCACGTACTATGAACAAATTTCCAATTTTCAAAACAAACAAAAATGGCCGAAATAACCTAAATAGCATAGACAGTGTACAAAATAACAAATGAACGGGAAAAAATGTATTAGCTTCAGATAAGGCTTTTAAAAGTAAAACTATCATCTTTGGCATCTGGCGTTTTACTTTATAGAAATTCGATTGGAAAATATTCCCCTTTTTAAAACATTTTCCCCGCTTATAGACGGATGCTTAAAAATTAAAGAGAATTGAATCTTTTTTATATACAGGTTTCGAATTTTGGGTAAATTTTGAAGAAAAAACGCACTCTTGACTTATACAAGGATCGGCTAATATTCGAAAATATATGGAACAAATAATGAAACCTTTTTTTATATGTATTTTAGTTTTATATTTTTTTCTTACGTAGTAAACATTAAATAACAAAATTTAAAATTTATTCTCAAGAGATATGAAGTTAAAATTCATTAATCTTGTACAATGGTAGCGAAACAAATTTTCGTCTATATTATTTATTTATTTACTTTTGAGAAAAAACAATAACTTTATTAGAATTTAAAAAAACAACAAATTTTTAGTTATTTTACACCAAACAAAGACAGAAAATAATTAATTTTACCAAAACACATATATGGCTTAATTATTTGGTTTATTTTACCAAAACTACTGTTTCGTTCACTGAAACAACTTCTCAATACAATTAAATTTAAATTTAATTAATTTGATTGCTTCATTTACATTATAAAGTAATAAAAAAATTATTTGATTGTAATACAAAGCATAAATTCTTCACACACAAGTATTTTCATTCCCTTCGAATTTCAAAATGTTCTTGAAAATATATATTTGATTTAGCATGAAATTTCCTTTGTTTTTATAACTTCATAAATATATTTATCATGACTGATATTTATAAGACATATTTAAGCATTATCTTGTAAAATGATTGTACATTTTATCATTATATTTCAAGTGAAAACACTACATAATGAAAAATAAGGCTAAATTTTAAAAGTATTGTAAAAAAAGATCATGCAAAAATACTACTATAAAATAAATTAAAGATTCAATAATTTTACATTATAATATATATATATATATAAGAAATTTTAACTTATCAGCCATAAATGGGAAATAATTTTAAATTTTCTTGTTAATCATTGCTTATCATACTTGTATATAATATTAGAATTTAACAGCATGAATTTTTTAGAAATTTAAAATAAATTGAATTATCTTGAATTTATCAATATGTGTGTTGCGCAGTTCTTTCTAAGTATAAATACAAATGACGGACTTTTCGAGTGAATAAATCTCAGCATGTTTTTATCTTATATATAACTGCCATTTAACATTTATTTCCTAACTTTTTTTGAGTCCTACTTGCAGTAACAATCTCGGACTACTTTTCTCATTCCATATGATTTTTTTCTTAATGTTAATTATGCAAGAGAGAATATTAAATTACTTTAGGACAAACAATTTTCACGAAATTAAAAAAATAAAAAACACATACGCATATCTAGTTCTTACCATTATTCTTGCGAATTTCATGTTTTGTAATTCTTATAAAATTAAGATTAGGTGCTCCACCGGAAAGATGCTAAAACATTTTCTAAGCATCCCTTTTATTCAAAGGTTGAACTTGGAAAATGTTTTTTTGTTGTTTATTTTCGTCTGTCCCCTCTTAGTAACTCTCAAAGTACTGTGTATTGCTTTAAGATTAAAATAAAACAACCGAGTATGAAAAAAAAAGAAATTGCTAAAGGCTACATTAAACATTTCCTTCTGTTTATGATGAAATATTCCGAGTGAAACAGCCTCTCGGAGATAGAATTTCATCACTACATGAAACTCATTTCGCTTCGTCAGAAATAATGCAGGCATTTATACGACAGCTTATTTTCTCGCTGAGTTCTCACATTCATTCGAGTTAGACGATCCAAAAAATAGATTTGTTTCTATTACGAATTCCCCATTTTGCTTCAAAAACAAAGAGTCCAGAGGCAATTTTTGCATTACAAAGAGATTATTTTAATATGTCATCAGAACGTGAAACATCACTTCTTTTTAAGTCTTCATATTCATTATATTTTCTGAGTAATGTTATAGTTAATTTAACTCCCGCTGTTTTTGTCTGCAGCGGAATTAAATGCAAGAGGAGATTTTGCATTATTTTCGCTTATTCTCTCAAGCCATGGTACTTAAAAACATTAGATGGAAATTCGGCACAAAATTGTCTCTGCGATTCGTCCATTCTCTGTTTATGGTTAATTAAAGTTTCTCGTTTCTTATTACAAGTTGTGTCTGAGCTTTTAACATTAGCCATGCGCTCAGAGATTGTTCAGAGAATATTTCAAGACCTTATCAATAACATAGTAACTAAAATAATTGCAACAAGAGTAATTTTTGGCTACAAAGTTGCTCGGTATAATAGGACTTTTATTTTCCCATTTTCATGAACTATCGATACAATAATGTAACCATAGTAGCCAAGAGGTCACGAACTCATAGCTGGCCTTCTAGCAAGCGAGTCGTGTGTTCGAGTCCTGATACCATTCAAGACCCGTTGTGTAGAGAAATATGTTAAATATAATTAAGCTCTAAGTTCTTTCATTAGACTAGTGTGGAGTGAGTGCTGTAGTTATATTAACGTCACACTATAAAACAACATGAGGGCTTTCGTAAGCGTGATGTGGAAATTTGGTTGGCATCCTTGTCCGTCACTGGTTGATTGGTTGGTTGAATATTAACGTCACACTGTTCAGCTACACGAGGGCTTTTTGGCAACGGACCACGTAATTTTGAACCATGGTCAAGTGACGTGGACGACACCTGAGCTGGCAACCCCCTCTCCTAACTACCACATCACACCAACGGGAGGACGTTTCAGCTCTCGACAGATTTAACGTGCATCGCTGCCCTACACGGTGGGTCTTTAGTGGTACTGGGCTCGAACTCGTAACAAGGCAAGTCACGATCCGATACCTATATCTCTCAGCTACCAGGACCACTTGTCCGTCATTGGTTGGTTGATTGATTGATTGATTGAATATTAACGTCGCACTGTTCAGCTACACGAGGGCTTTTGGCGACGGACCACGTAATTTTGAACCATGGTCAAGTGACGTGGACGACACCTGAGCTCTGGCACCCCCCTCTCCTAACTACCACACCACACCAACGGGAGGACGTTTCAGCTCTCGACAGATTTAACGTGCATCGCTGCCCTACACGGCGGGTCTTTAGTGGTACTGGGCTCGAACCTGTGACAAAGCAAGCCACAGTCCGATACCTATACCACTCGGCTACCGCGGCCACTGTCCGTCATTGGACCGTGGCTCATAATATGAAGTCCGTTGACAATAAACCTCTTTGGTGCTTTTAAGTGTAGCTTTAATAAACAATCAATCAAATATGATACTATAATTAACGCTTAAGACTTACTTTCAAATCTAGTGAGAAAATATTTTCCTTTTAATTGTGTTTTTTTTCTAGGTGCTCAAGCATTATTCTCCTTTAAGTTAAAAAATATATATGTAAACGTTTCATTTCATATCAACACTAAGTTCTTAAATAAAATTTAATTTAAGAATTACTTTTTGATGTATATATATACATTCGAACCTCTATAAAACGAAATTGTTAAACCCCGAAAAAATATTCGTTATTTGGAAAATTCGTTATATAGAGGTTCATCTTTCAATTTTCTTGATAAACCACATAAAACAAATTGAAATTTCATAAACAATGTATGTGTTTTAAAAAAAGTAAAAAAATATTCATACCCTTTTGTAAATTAATGTATATTTATTTTATCTATCTCACCTATTAAAAAAGAAAAGAAAGAAAGAAAAATTGCAAGAGGAAAGTTCCTTGACGCCTTTATCCACTTCCTGAAGAATTAATTTTTTCCTTGATGCACAAGCACTTACGTTTTGACATTTTCATGCTGCAAGAAACGAAGTTACCAGTACGACTGATCAACACTACAAATAAATGGATACTAGTTCAACGGCACGGGGACACGAGGCAACTCCACTGAGGGTAAAAAGGGATATCTACGATGTTACCAGTGATCCACACAATGGGGGTTAAGGGTTACTCTTTTTGGATGAAACGCCCAGAATTCTATTAATCACGACAAGTTAGGCATTTATTAAAACCAGTTCAAGATTTATATCCGCCATAAAGTGTATTAAAAGAGAAAATAACTTGAAATGTCCAGAAATACTTTAAAAGTATGAAGAAAAAAAATCGAATCACAAGAGAAAATGTTCGTTATATAGAAAAATTCGCAATATAGAGGTTCGTAATATGGAGGTTCGACTGTATATATATATATATATATATATATATATATATATATATATATATATATATATATATATATATATATATACATATATATATATATTTAAATACACGTTAGCGCTTACCATATATATATAAACAATAATTTATAATTCATTACTTTTACACACCAAATATCATTTTACATAAGTTCGAAATCAGTTTTTTTGTTCTGATACATTTTGTTATTTCTTTATATTCTCAAATTTATTAAATAAATATTTCTGAAAATATTTAAAATTCAGATATATACTTTTAACTTCTCTCAATTTGTATAACAGTAAAATTTGGCGATTATAATATTTTTTTTATAGATTATGTAATTTAATTTTTTCTTTTTGAAATTAAAATCCAAAATGATACAAAATAAAGGAATTAACGCCAACCGTAAATTTTACTACTAACTATGCTGTAAATGATTACTGTTAAAAGTGCGTAATAACTAGAATTCAAACCGTGAAAAAAATATTGTATGCCAAATCTTTTTAGAAAAAGGACAGATTATTCCTTTATTAGATGTGAATCACAGCCATAAATCAAATAAAATTTGCATTTCATAAATAAATTATTAAGTTTCTAAGCATTCGACACTCAGACTTTCACTTTTTTTACATAAGAAATAGTGAATAAATATAGTGTATTAACATATTTAAACAATTACTGTATGTGTCATTTTCTCCCACTTTTAAACGAAAGAATTATATTGACAGCGTACGCTATTTTGTTCTATTGATTCGATTAAGAAGGGAACTTTTCTTAGATAAAATCTGATGAGTGAGACGTAAACTGCCTCTGAATAAATCAAGAGGAACGAAGAATAACATAAAATGCCTGATGTTATATTTTGTTTATAATGGTCCCAAAGTAGTTAAAGATCTCATTCTAGTTAGCAGATGTGCGAAACAGTTATCGAAAACTACGTTACTTAAAAGAGATGGTGAAGATTTTCAAATATGTCTTAAGGAGAATAAGCCTTTGTTGAGTTTAATTAGGTTAAGTTGTAAAAGAATATTATGTGGTTGATTTTATTTCTTATAATGGTGATTAGACAACATTGAAAAATTACGCCGAAAGGAATAAGGATTAAAAACTTTAACTCTTGTTTCTCAAATAAACTATTTTCAATTTGTCTACTTTGAAAACTAATCATCATAAATAAACATGAAAGTATTAAATCATAAAATATTCGTTACAAAAAAGCAATTCAGAATGTGTTTAAATCTTGGAAATAAATCTTGGCAGATGCTTAAGGCTACTTGCTGAATATTTAAACATTCTTAGCTTTACTGACAGTGATTTAAACCTTACGTTAAGTCAGTCTTATGTAACTAAGCCGAATAATTGTTACAATTCTTGAAATTATCCCTTAAGATAAAATTATCGAACCTTTTCTATTAATTTTGTGTGCAGCTTAAAGCTCATTAAACATTCACAATTAACATTATGTACAATCAGCCTTTCTTTAATAGATTATACCAATTTTATTCGTTCTCTGTTTACAATGTTACCTCAATCAGTGCAATCAATATATTGCTTAGCAGCGAGATTTCCTACTTCATTTCAAGAACTATACAAATTAATGTTTCATTATTATAATAAGGGTTGATCAAAAATTTATAAATTTCATTATATTTAAATTAAGTTTCATGAAACCTTATATTTTACTGTGCATAAATTAGAGCCTACTTTGGCTGTTTGTTTGAAACATGAGTTAAGGCATGATTTTCAATATCAGATTTATCTATGACTTAAAAAAGCACTAATATAACATATATATATATATATATATATATATATATATATATACATATACAGGGTTTTTTATAAAGAAGTATACACTTTTCTAATGCTGTAAGACACCAGTCAAAGACACGCACTACCTCATCGAACTATAAGGTACATGTATTTTTTAAAATTTGTGTCTCGCATATGACGGAAGTGGCTCAGGCAATAGCCACAGTGCATTACATGCGAGATTCTCTTAAATTCAATCTGTGCAGTGTCCAGAAAGAAAATGTTTGGCTCCTTCTTTTTTTTAAAGCAAACTATCACAGGAGCCATATTTTGATTCAAGCTACATTATCAGGTCAACATTGACATTTTCTTTCTGACATTTAAGTGTGAGATTACCTTGAAGAGCATCTCCCTCACCGATAGGTTGGACAAGCCGTATAGACTACAACATGCCACTCACCCAATAGATCCCCAGAAGTCCTGACTTAACACATCTTGCGATTTATTACCTATCCTTTTTGTTGATTTAGGGAATCTGAAGCAACGTATCAATCTCCTTTTGAAGGACTTGATTCAGATACCTTAACACGCGTTTATGAGGAAATGGATAACCGGTTCAATGTCCCTCGAGTGACTAAGGGTTCACTCAAAGAACATCTATGACTGTGTCTAACATAATTTAAAATAATCCCTTAAAATTCTGTTACATGTAATTTATAATATCTTATAATGTTCTTGATTTATAGTGCATTGAAACTGCATTCTTCTTTATGAATTCCCCTGTAAATATACTAGTTGATACCCACCCTCTTTGTTGGGTATTTTATGTTATTCATGATATTGCACCATTATATACAGTTTTTTTTGAGTTATTGATATCTAATTCCGAGCATTAAGTTTTTGCTTGCATTAAAAACATTCTTGTAGCCCTCGAAATTTGATTTAAAAAGGGCAGGGCTTGGACTTCTAAAACAGAAGTTTAATTATCTTTTAAACTACCGAGTAGATTTCCGAAGAACTCAACTTTAGCGAATCTCTACTCCATAAAATAATTTTGCCTGCCATAAGAAGTGTATCATTTGCCACTGTAAGAGGTGCATTAGTAGGCTCTATAAGAGATGTAAAATGTCGTGGAACGCAACTAATCGCAACACCATTGTCGCTAACTAATTATTACGTGGCATGGAAAGGAAATGATGTCTGGAATTTGAGTCTTATCTTTCTTTTTATTCTCCATCCACTGTCACTGTTAGCTTATCAATTCAAATAATCTGCATATCTTGGCTTGAACGCCACAGTCTAATAGTTCAAAAACGGGCTTTTTTTAAAAATCCATACGCTTCTTAACCCTACTTTGTAGTCGATTTTGCTAAAAACCTGTCTTTAGTAGAACTCCTCTCAACATGTCGTGATAAGTGAGTCTCTTTTATATATATATATATATATATATATATATATATATATATATATATATATATATATATATATATACATACTTCGTGTATGTATGTATGTATGTATATATATATGTACGTGAATGTATATGTATGTTAGCCATTATAAGTTATTTTTATCGGAGATATCATTACATTTTTTAATGTATTGAAGAACATTCCTATAGATTTCGCCTCATGATCTAAAAAAAAGGTAGGATTTGAATTTCTACAGCGGAAGAATATTTATCTTTTACGCTTCTCCCCCGTAAACCCTGTTTGGAACTGATCATCGTAAGCCCGATTTTTAGAGGATCACTACTCATCAAAAGAAACATATTTGGCAAATTTATAATATGATTATATTATTCTATCACTTGATCTAATAACTCAGAAATGTGAATGTTGTTAATCTCTAGCGTCCCCACAACCATTGGGAGTCCCCACACCAATTGGGGAACCATTAAGTCTAATAGTTCAGAAAGGTTAATTTTTTTTTATCTAAAACTCTCCCTCCCTTAAACAACGTATTTTCACAAAACGCGTTTTTAGCAGATTTCAACACAACAGAAGAAACATTTCTGCCAAACTTGTTAGACTTACACACTTGGTGTAAGTCTAACAATTCAAAAACGCGTGTTCTATCTATTACACTCCCCCCCCCTCTTTGGGAATTAATTACCTCAAAATTCGTTCTCAGTAGATCTCTACAGAAGAAAAGGAAAATGTTTCCCATATTTTAAGTCTCTTGGGGTAACATTTCAAAAACGGCATATGTTTTATATAACGAATATGCATATATATGTGCATATTCAAATTATAATTACTTATTCTCAGCTTTTATTTCAACCACAGTAATTTTTTTAAGCATTTATATACATTTATAATCCTAGTGTCCCTCAAGTATATATATATATATAATGGTAGTATTTATACATACTATTTAATTATTTTATTTCTATTAATTTCATACTCTTTTGCCAAGTTCTACTATTCAGGGAATTCTATGCTTTGGAATGGCCGCGGTAGCCGAGTGGTATAGGTATCGGATGGTGAATTGCCTGGTCTTTTCTTGTAATGTATTTAGACATTATATCCATTATTTTCAATAGGAAGTTGATCAGTATTACATTAACAGAAAGGGGGAAAGGTTGGCTGTGGCCAAAAACATGCTCAGCCCCACTTTCTTATATAAGAGCTGTCCTAAGTCAGCAATGTTTACAATACTGCAGCATCTATATACATATATATATTTTAAATTTATTATTTTTTTATATAATTTCTAATATATATTTTTTAAATTCTTTTGTCTCGTTTATATAACAATTTCTCTTTTTGTATGCTTTAGTTATGGTGATTATTGATACTTCATCTCTCTATAGTAGAGAGAATATTCACACTATATATATTTGTGTGTGTTCATACATATATTTATACATACATACATAAATATATACATAAATATATTCTTTAATTTGTCTTTTTATAGTATTCATACCTGCCTCTATAAGAATAGTTTTGAAGTTACTACTAAATGCATAAGGCACACAGCTGGACATCGAAATCGATTGCTTGTTGACAATTTATCAACTGTTCGAATTCTTTTCCGTACCACCAGCTGCGGTTCAGACATTGTCACCCACGTACGCTTCTTTTCATTCATGTAATTCGAAAATTGCTTTTCCAAAGACACATTAATGATTATTTGTAGAATTTTCGATGAGTGAATGGATTCAAAAAGTACAAAAACTAAGCTGTAGATTCTTTGTGTGTGTATATGCGGTAATTTATTAACTAATTTAAGTAGAAAATGTACGGCAAATTTATTAACTTGGTCAAAAATAATTTTAAAATATTAATTGCGGTGTTATCGCTTAATTTTTAAATAGATATTTTATCAAAACTTGCGGGAAGTATGGAATTCTATTGAAAGAAAAAGAAATATATAGTAATAAATATTTCATGTTGTTTGGGAAAAGTTTTCTATGGTAGATATTATTTAAGAACAAGTTTATGCTTTGAAAAGGATAATATTTTTCTTGACAATTCATTTTCTATTTCCAAATTAGTGCTCTGTGTGCTTTTTATCTAGTTTAATATCTATAGCTATTCTAGGTTCTATGCAACATCGTAGGAAAATATGTTTATGATACTATAAACTTGTGATTATTTAATTTTTAAGAAATAAATTCAAAGCTATGAACGTATTTATTTTTATGTTTGTTTTCTTATTAAATAACGAGAATGAATTTCTTTCTATATGCGATAAAAATCAAAAAATTTCTGAAAATCTTACAAACTGTGAAGAATTAAAACATTACTGAAATTAAGATTTATCGATTATTCGAATGAAGACTGTAATAAAACATTTAAATATATTTAAATCTATGTTGAATGTTGAATTTACTTGCTTTTCTATTACTTTAGCATCATTCCGTGTTATATTAGGTAATAATTTGTTTTTACTAAAGTATATACAATGTTAAAACTATGCTTGAATATAAAAAATTCTTCCTAACATAAAATAATATGTATGCTTTTTTCATTGAATAAGTTACATAGAACTTGACGTATTTTTGCAGCTTTCAAAAAAAATTAAAACTAATAATATTCCATGTAAGTGGGAGCAAACTTTGTAATAAATACTTATTTTTTATTCTTTCACATATTTATACTTTTTTAAGACAACACGATATACATTTCAAACAATGTCTAATATTTCTCTCATATTGTATCTGTATAGTGATTACATGTAAAATCTCAATAAAAAAAATCGTAAGTTTTTCTTAAATTAAGGAATATGGATTTTTAATCTGCTCTCAAAATGCTTTCAAGCATGTTTAAGACACGGGAAAGTTACGAACAATGTGCCTTATGTTATATAAACATTAGAGATAGTCTCGAATGTGAGGGAGTAAATGTTGATTAACGTCCCACTATAAAGTATAACGGAGATATTCTTGAAATCAATTAACGTAATCTAATAATGTCCTACCTGATTTCGTTATCGTATTACTACCGCATATATTTATCCATGTAGGCGGCCTTTTATAAGCGGCCTAATATAATTAGCGAACAGGTTTAAGAGAATTTTAACATTTTGATGGATGTCGTTCATACAACTCAAGAGAAGAGACAAGCCAAAAAGATATTTAATTCAAAATCTAATTATGCAAAATTTTATCCGAAATTCCAATCTCTTTGCTTTTAGTGACTCTTTTACCTTTAGAAATATATAATTACAGACTGAATAAAACTTGAGAAAAAATAATTTGCATCATTTTAGCCATGTGAACGAAATTTAATTTTTGTAGGCTAAGTATCTTTATATATTTATCCCTTCAAGTATATTTAAAAGAGCTTTGATCAAGTTATTTCAATACGTGTATCAGAAATATTTTCTTTTATATGTGGGGTTTATTAATTTAATTTTAGAAAAGCTACATCTTCAAAAGTATTATACGTACACACATGAATGATACATGGAAAGAACCACAAACTCATCAGGTTTATACACCTTCTACGCGACACTCGTCCAGACAATAATTGAGCTCATTCCATACATTTTGTATCATAGGCCTATCAATTGTCTTCACCGCAGCACTGATGCATTCTTTTCGCTCGACTAAGAAATGTGGTACGTAAGTAAAGTCCTTAACGTACCCCCTTATGAAAGAATCTTAGTGCGCTAAATAAGGAGATCTAGGAGGCCAGGGGAATATAGCTAGGTCATTCTCTCCAATATACCCAATCCAGCGATGCAAAAGTTCATCATTTAGGTTTTTTTTGTCACTGAGGTGGGCCCCTCTTTTTGGAGGACAAAATCCTTGAAGATAACATTGAGTTGCGGAAACAACCACAACTGCAACATATGTAGATAATATTTACCGGTTACAGTATGCTCAGGGAAGAAAAACGGCCCACACATCTTTGTTTGTGACACTGCACAGAAAACATTCACCTTTGACGAATCTCTTTCAATTGTCACAGCGAAGTGAATTTTCCGTGCCCCAGAATACACAATTCAAACTTGGTGAGTTCGTGGTTCTTTTCATATAGCTTTCATGTGTGTGCGTGTAATGCTTTTGAAAATGCAGCCCTTTTAAAAATGAATGTATCATTTACGTTAGTCCTGTATATCGGTAAAAAATATGCTTAGTATATAAAGTAGACAAAACAAATTCTTTAATTATATCAGTAACTTCAAAAGCAAAAATATACACTCAGGGACAAAAAAATTAGCGCAACAAGAAATAATTGTGAGATCGTAACGAAACTTGGCATGAAGGTACATATCGTGGAGAAATGCAAATGATTAGAAATGCAACGCGATTGCGCATCACGTATAGCCGGTAGAGAGCGTTTAACGTCGTTCTCCGTGGAGTATAAAACAGGTAACAAAAGCTTGTTTGAGTGTTCTGAATCGTTTACAAAGGAAGAGATGAGGTAGACATGCCATTACATCGTCTTCGAAGACAATATGAGCAGCTGTCGCAGTTTAAGAGGGGGAGAATCATCGGCCTAAAGGAAGCTGGGTAGACAGCTAGACGAGTAGCTCGTCAATTAGGCCGTTCTGATTGTGCTGTGAGGAGGTGTTGAGATCAGGAATGGAACCAGGTCGTCTTTAGCGGGGGAATCCAGATTCAATCTCAGCAGTAATGACAATCGTGCTCGAGTGTGGAGAGTCCGTGGGGAATGCCTTTGCTTTACAGCGACACACTTCTCCCATAGCTGGTGTGATGGTATGGGGTGCCATTGCCTACAATACATGATCTCCCCTAGTATTGATCTGTGGCACCACATGACAGCCCAGTGGTATGTCCATGACATCATGCAACCACAGGTATTGCCACTCATGCAACGGCTCCCAGGATCCATTTTACAACAAGAAAATTCTCGGCCTCACACGGCAAGGGTGTCACAAGACTATCTCCGTACTGTTACTACCCTTCCTTGGCCTGCCCGATCCCCAGATCTGTCTCCACTAGAGCATATCTGGGATTATTTGGGATGGTGAGTTAGGCATCCAACGACTTTGAATTAACTAGAGGCAAAATTACAGCAAATATGGAACGAAATGTCTCAAGACATCATACATAACTGGTATGTTTCATTGCCTGATCGAGTTTCATCATGCATTAGCGCTAGAGGGGATTCAACAGGGTATTAAATCCTTTGTTCTTTTGCCTTTTCCTTTCAAATAAATGATTCTTTTTCTTTGATTTTCTAATCATTTACTTTTATCAAAGTAGTCATTACGTATGTAAAATTTCGTTTAATTTTGAGGACTCCTTCTTGGTGCGCTAATTTTTTTGTCCAAGAGTGTACAGATAATATTTTTATATGAATAGTTTGTGGACAATAATGAACACACGAGGAGGTCAGGGTAAATGACTCGTGGACGGCATGTCATGTTTTCGCTGAAGACCCGCCGTGTAGGGGGAGATGCACGTTAAATATGTCGAAGTTCAAACGTCCTCCCGTTGGTGTAGTGTGGAAATTAGAAGAGAGAGATTTCAGACTAGATATCGTCCTCTTCAATTAACCATGGTTCGAAATAGCGAGGTCTGTCACCAAAACCCCTCTAGTGACTGAATAGTGCAACGTTAATATTCACCCACTCACTCACACACTTAACACAGGAGACTCTCCCCAAGGAAATCCTTTCATGGAATTATGGTTTTTAATAATCTAGTTGTAACAGAAGATTATACTTTTGCTATTGAAAAAAAAAACAGCAAATTTTTTAGAGACTGTTCAGAGATATTAATCTTGTTCTTCCGGTTAAAGCCGTGGTAGTCCGATTTGTAGAATAACGGATATGTATTCGAGAATAGAAAGTCCAGGTTCCGGAGACTGTCGTGTTATAGCCCCAAAGTATGATAAATCTGTCAGCACTCATTGCTTTCACGCTGACATGAAGAAGGGTTTTCTTTACTTGACCATAGTTCAAAGTTATAGGACCATCGGAAATATGTATCATTATGGTTTCTACACTGTTAAATCCACCTGATTTGTTATATAATTAAATTATTCCAATATTTTATTTTTTGAAAATCATTTATGGACTCAAAATTTCTTTTGAAATTTAAAAAAGAAACAGAATAAATGTAGTTCAGGGTGGTATTATTTATTCTTGAATATAAAAAGTTTCGTCTTCTTGCTAAGGCTTTAAAATTGACATGCACACGCGCGTAACGGGCTTTTACTTCCAATGCAAAAACTATGAAAAAATCTTATGGGTAACTTATCATCAAGATAAATATGCCTGAAACAGTATGTATTCAGTGTTTTATAGGCGTATAAATATCTTGAAATTTCAAATTATGAGACTAATTTTAAAACAAAATTTCTTATAAATGTAAGAAAAATTATAACTTTAATTTTGTGAACACACTGAAATGAAAATCCTCTTAAAAAGTTTTCTGATTCCAATATAGAATGTTTGATGAGCTAAAAGAAATAAAAAAAAGTTTTTTTTTTCTAAAAGTACATTTCTTTAAATATAAAGGTTATTCTACTAAATTACAAAATTTTCTTTCTATCTATCCAATTTTTATAGTTCATTTTTTAACATAAAATTTTAAATTCATCATTACATTTTTTACAATCGTAACTGCTTTTAAAAGGTTGATACTTGAAAAAGGAAGCAAAAAAAGGGATAAAAAATCAACTGTATATGTTTTTGCATTTAATTATATATATATATATATATATATATTAACATAAATATTAAATTTTAACATATAAATATTAAATTCATGCATGTAATATTACTTTAAGAAAGGATACAATTTTTATATCAAAATACTAGAAATATTCTTAATTAATTATTCGTTGTCAATTGTTCATAATAAGCGTATTATTTAACACGAGATGAACTGAAATTACTGTCCTCACTATTAAATTTTAATACTGTTATTATACAATGAAGATTTTCGTTCGATAATGACATTTTGAAGATGTTTGCTTTCCAATTATTTTCTGAAAAAATCTATAAGGTGTTTATTTATTTTTTTGGTTTCGCTAGTACTTCTTACAAATCGGTACCATAAAAACAAATTTTTAGATCTGTCGGAATTTTAGGGTGTATTCTACTTTTGGATCAATGTTTAAAAAATAATTTTTCCGATTTATAATAAGTTTAAGTCTTCAAAAAATTAAACTAGGTGTTAATTTCCTCCTCATTCTTTTCCTTTTATGGGCAGCCAAACTATGTAAAATTTTCAAATCTTAGAATAAATCAGTTTAGTAAAAATAGAAACGCGGCTCTTTCTCATTTTATACACATATAAAATAGAATAAGTTGTATATATATATATATATATATATATATATATATATATATATATATATATATATATATATAGTTAATATTCTCAACTATATAAAGAGATGAATCATCAATAATCACTATATCTGAAGTATATAAAAACAGAAATAGTAATATGAACCAGATATTAGAATTTGGAAAAGATATATTAAAAATTATATAAAAATCGTACAATTTAATATATATATGTATATATATACGCTGCTCAAAACAATTAAAGGATATTGCAAGTTTTATATAAAATAAAGATATAACAGAAATTTTTTTTGGCCGAAAATGTAAGAAGAGAATCACAAATGCAATTTTTTTTTTTTTTTGATTTTCAAACTGTGATGCTAATTTTGAGTTCGACGTCAAAAACGTCGCTTCAGCGGCTGCGAATGAAATTTGACTTTCAACTGAAATGAAGACAAGGATGATCGGCATTCAGTGACTGCTTTGTTTCGATGAGTACGATGTCTCTACGAAGTCATTTAACTGATTCAGAAGCTTGGAGAGTTGTTGGCAGGTTAGAAGGGGGCCAAACTCAAGTCGAAGAAGCGCAAGCCATTGGAGTGTCACAAAGTGTGATTTCCAGGATCTGGAACCGTTTTTGGAGACTGGAAGGGCAGGCCGAAAACCAGGACAAGGAGGTAGATGGGCAACAACGCCCAATGAAGATCGTTATTTAGTGTTAACGGCTTGGAGACACCGAAATATGAACGCTACTCTTCTCCAACAACACCTTCGCTCGGCTACTGGCACCACGGTTTCAACTCAGACTGTCCGAAACCAGCTCCATTGTGTAGGTCTGTATGCTCGCCGACCGATGGTATGCGTTAGACTAGCATCAAGGCATCGTCGCGACCGCAGGGAGTGGGCAACAGAACATGTGAACTGGAGGAGAAATGAATGGAGCAATGTTCTTTTTCTGACGAGTCCCGTTATTCTGTTCATCCGGATAATAGAAGTATTTTCATCTGGAGGGACCGTGGCAGTAGGAATAATCCTGCGTTCGTGCACGAAAGTGTCAGATTTGGCGGTGGGGGAGTGTTGGTGTATGGTGGCATCTCCACTGACGGGCGCACAGACCTCTACATCATTCGAGATGGACCTCTGACTACTCGCCGATATAGGGATGAGATCCTCAGACCTATCGTAGTCCCTTACGCTGCAGCAATTGGAGATGACTTCATTTTAATGGACGATAACTGCAGGCCACCTCGTGCTAACCTGGTGGAGGATTTCTTTTTCGAAGAAGGAATCGCACGAATGGAATGGCCTGCATGTTTTCCAGACATGGATCCAATAGAGCACGTTTGGGACGCTCTAGGAAGACGAGTTGCTGACCGCCAACCACTCCTACAAACTCTCCAAGAACTGGAAAGAGCTCTTCTGGAAGAGTGGGACAGAATCCCCCAACTCGTGATTAATAGCCACATTGACTCCATGCCTCAGAGATGCTCAACGTTGCTGGACGTCCGTGGAAACCATACCCCCTACTGAAAATGATTTCCTTTGAATAAAAAACCTTTTCTTATTCTTTTTTTCTCATATGCACAAATTGTGTATTTTTCCTTTTGTACACAAATGCGCAATAAAATGCATTTTTTTCTGCCAAACATGTGTAATTTATTTGCATATAACCTACTACGTCTGTCGACCATGTATCAATCAGTCGACCATGTATAAAAAGTTTCCCAGCCACAAGATCCACCTAAAACCGCAATATCCTTTAATTATTTTGAGCAGTATATATGGATGCTGCTGTATTGCGATTATTGCTGACTTAGGACAGCTTTTATATATATATACATAATATAATTTATATAAAAGGGGGGTTTAACATGTTATTTGGCCAGCAAACTATATATATATATATATATATATATATATATATATATATATATATGTAATAATTCCCTCTAGCATCCTTTTTTTAATTAACTTTTTTTAATAATATTTAAAAAAGCTTTAATTCTTTAGGTTCAAAATTAATGTCTTAATCTTAGTCGTAATCAACTAGTATCAGGTATCCCTATCCTACCCCTTTTAACCCCAATTAGAGTTCTTATTACAAAATATTCACGCGGTCTTCTCCGTCGGCTATAAATACCGAGATTTGGAAAACCCGCTCTCCCTTCTCTCTGTAATCATGTAGCCAGCCGACTGCAGCGCGTTTTGTGATCGTGCTCTTTGTTTGCTTTCACCATGTAATCGCCGCCGTTTTTTGTCTCCAACTCGTCGTCTTGAATATGTGTAAATAGCTGCAGCTCGTTTATTCTTTATGTCTTTGTGTGTTCATATGTTTTCTGTATTGTCGTAACGCCTTTGATGTTTCATGTCAAAATAAAAAGACGAACGTCCACTCTGAAGATGTTTTCTGTGAAACCCTGTGTAAATAAACGAATACACCAGCACCGGCCAACGCTATTATATATACATCCATTATTTAAATTGCTATATATCTAACTTAAAGTTAAGAGATGTAGGAATATAGAGAGATGGGGGGAAGGCGTAGTCATACCTGAAGTAAAAAAACACAGTAATACATTAGCAAACTGTTCTTCGGAATAGAATTGTTGGGTGTGACGTTTATCTTCCCCTTTATCTGCTTATATTACTGGGCGGAAAAGAGAAAAGTAAGTATGAAAATTTTGTAAAAACACTAAATCAACTTCTATAAATAGAAAAAACCTACAATACCATAATGGAATCCAGTAATGAAAATGCTTAGAAATTAATAAGAAATTTTAAAAAAATAAAACTAATTTGAAAACTGTGATTATAAAAAAATCGTAAAACAGTAAAAATAGTAAAGGAACTTGACAGTAAGAAGCAACTATTGATAGTTACTGCAGGAAAACGATGAAGAAAAAGTTATACTTATTCCCAAAAAACTTTTAAAAACACACTTTAAATTAGACGTAAAAATGTGAAAACCATAAAAGTTGCGATAACATTTTGGCAAAGAAAAGAATAGTGAAATCACAAAGTAAGAAAAAAATTTTAATTTCAATATACATATATATATAAATATATATATATATATATATATATATATATATATATATATATATATATATATACAAATGTACAAAATTTATGCATTGTAGAAGGTATTTTTGTATAATGAAATGAAATAGACATTTAACTAAAAAAAAATTATTGGATCTATTAAAATACTGGTGATTTTTTTTTATCATAGCATGTATCTAAAAATATGGTATAAAATCAGAAAAACAATAACAAGAAAGTATTTCCAGTATTTTTCATTTTTAAAGAAATAACTATTTTGAGGAGACTTTGGGAAGTATTTAGAAAAACTCCAGTTGAAATTAATACGACAAGCATATTAAAATATTACTGTCTCTTAGAAGGAATTGTTTGCATAATTTTTTTGAATTATAATTAATGCTATGCCATTTTGGATAATAGCATAATTTTTCCCATTATTATTATTACTATTATTAATAATAATGCTTTACATGATGTGTAACATTTCATATATTGCACACATTGCTCTCTTCAAATACTATCTTATGTTACTGATTCTTTTACTTTACTGACGATTTTTTAAAATTTGTATATATTGGTACAGATAAGTTATGTATTATGATGAGTACGCATGCATAACAAACACACTAAAATGTGTATCCTTTGTTATTTACGAATGCAGATTTATATATGTATACTAAAAATGAAGCATATATAATGTTGTTGTATTATTTTAACATATTTTTGCCATGCAGTCATTTGAAGGATACCTATTTTTTCTATCTGGGATATGCGAAATTTGGGTAATATAATCTACATTCACATGTTCAAACACGAAGATGAAAGGAAATATTTTGATTTTCAGTTATAAATGCTAATAATAATAATGAGTAGGTTGTTCTGTGTGTCCAAATAATCATTTTAATGAGTTAAATGTACTACTTATATAAATTACAGTTTATAAACAAGTATACATTTAAAAAAATAGGAATACTGATTCGTAATATATATATAACACGTAAAAATGTTGCTCAGTCTGTGTAAAGTAAGAATGAAAGCCTGTAATTTCATTAGTATCATTTGCGCATATACACATTTATCAATTTATTTTAAATCATAATTAGCGAAGAAAATTGTATTCTTTCTTTTAACTTTGATTTTGTTACTTTTTATCTTTTTGTGTCCACAAATAAAATGCAGTCAAGGTATACGATTACCCTAAAATCATGATTTTTTTTAAAATTGTGAAACTTTTTATGATTGTATTTTGTTGGCCGTCTTATTAGCTTTATAAAAATACCAAGTGTTTTATTTTCCATTCACTAGAGCAAAAACTACAAGTGTTTCAGTAAAAGCAGATGCCATAACGTTACATAAGATGACAAACTTTAAAATGTGTTTTGCTCGAAATTTGTTTCTTTCGAAAAACTCAAACGGGGACAGCGATTGCTCAAAAATTTAAAAATATTTTGCTGACATTTTTTGTGTATGTTCTGTATAATAGTAGAAGTGTTTTGACCTTCAGATTTATCAATCACTGTTTTATTACAAAATTTACAGCTTTTTATGTGAATATAATCACTGTTTTTTTTTTTTGCAACTTTATGTAATAACTAAGATAAAGTGCTTTAGTTTTTGTAAAAATTAAAATATCTCTTATCCTGAAGGTCCTTTTAAACAGGAATAGCAAAGTAATACATCAAAATTGAAAAATTGAGAATTTGTTCATTTACTATTTGTACAGAGCGGGCCCCGTTTATGTAATTTTTTGTCAATTTTACCCATTTTTTTCCATTTATTAGAATTAATTTATTTTTATCTTCTTAATTTTAGCCTTTTTTTCTTAAAATGTTCTAAATAAATCTTAAAACCACAAAAAAAATCTCCATATCTCCATTTTTTTAAAAAAAAAAGTTGTCGCAAGTAGTCGGATACCTTAAGTTTTCTCTATCGATATTGAAAAAAATGTAATATTAGATGATGTAAAATACATGGAGGAGACATGAAAATAAATAGAAACAAGTAACATAAAAAAATTAAAGTCAATTTCTACTAAGGTCAACTAAGAAAATTTTATTTTAGTTAATTTTTATTAAATGATTACAATTAATATATAAATATGTTCATACATATGATAGAATCTCAATATTAAGTGGTAATGTAGAAAGCAATTTTCCTTTCTATGTATCTGGTATTACTATTAATTTTTTGTTACTATTTATTCATTCATAAATCACATTCTGAGAAAGTAGGCTATCCCAGGTAAGATTCGAACCAACGACCTTTGGATTAGAAGTCAAGGCACTATCCATTGCGCTACAGGGACACAAGGAGCGATTTTCCTTTTTATATATACTGTTGGACTATTATTTTTGTTTGATACTATTTATTCATTAATTAAATTTAATTGATGTATTAATATTTGGAAAAAACTGCATATTAGCATTTAAGTGTCATCCACTACAAGTTTTCAAAAAATGCATTTGAACTTGAGTGGATGAATAAAAAGTATTTTAATAATGATAGAAAATTTAAACAATATATATATATATATATATATATATATATGGAGAGTGTGAACTAATAGTAGGAATTGAAAAAAGATTGGTATTATTAAATTATAGATTAAGGGTTGGCTATCTGGTAGTTGTGACTTGCCAAACCAAACTACCAATATGTGATTCAAGGTGCCACACTGTAGGAAATATCTGAAACGTTTCGATTCTTGAAATAATGCATGCAGAATTGGGGAATAGAGGTCAAGAATATAGATTTTGTGTTTTATTATATATTAATTTTGCATCACATTAAAAAATAATTAACATAAATATAAGCAACATAAAATGTTACTATGTTGCTTATATATACGTATATATTTATGCTAACACTAAATTATGCTCTACTAAAAAAAATTCCAAACTCAAAAAAAAAAAAATAAAATGGTATATATTTTACGTATTATGTTTCTTTTAAAGATATTCATGGACATAAGAAACAAACAGTATAAAATATAAGTATTTTCTTTCAATATGGTTAAATAAAATAAATATTTTAATGTGAACCATGTCCCTGCGCTCCATTCTACTTCATGCCGCAATATCTGGAGTATAATTTGTGACTTTCAATTTAGCACTATTCTCAACATTCAGCCGTTAATTAACTTTATGTTTTTGACTCAAAATACTTCTTTTTGAGAAAAGATTTGTTCACATAGATACGTAGAAGCAAAAACGAAAAGCAAGGTACGTGCAATTTTCTTCAAGTAATCAAATATCTCCGACAATGTCTTTCAATAATGTAAAAATAGCTGTTGATTTATCGTTAGTTATCTTTTAAGATTTTTTTGTAATCCCGTAAATGTTGTATCCCCATAATTCTGAAGATGTTAGTCGCGTAAGCTCTATTTTAAAATTTTCAGTCTACCTAAAAATTGACGAATTTGTAGAGTAGTGTAGAGTGCCACTGATAACTGTACTGCGTTCCAAATTTGGAACACGTGCCATAGTTTGCCGAAGCCTGTTGTAGATCAAGGTAGCCTAAATAATCTTAAAAGACCTGACGGCCAGTGAGGTCTTGGACACAAAAAGCTTTTGCTTCCTTCAAAACCCCTTGCTGAAAACCGAAAAGATTAAATACTATTAAATTAACCTATGAGCCTCAAAGTTCTCCCTGTAGCCCTTTGAAAATCAGAAGATCTTATCCTTGTTGCTCGCCCACAGTTCAAAAGTGCTCAGCCTGTCAAGGAAGTCATCAATTGAAACAAATTGAGCAAAACCAAAATTATTAATCATACCTCTGCCTTTGTCATCTGATGTACATTTTTCTATTATGTTGTTTTCTGTCTTGCTGATGTTTTGTGTTCTTGTCTTCCAGCTTATATCAAGAAAGTGTTCATGAACTAGTTGAAAAGATTTGTTTTCAAATTAAAAAAAAAAAGACAGTCGTCGTAAACTGGGCCCTTTTTTTCAATTTCTCAATGAAAGTTTGATGAAACAAAAAGTTACCGTAGTAAGATTTCATTTCAAATAAATTCATTGCTGAAATTTTATTCATCACTGGAAAAATCGTGCAATTTTTCTCTTCTAATTTTAATACATTTCATAACTTAACTTTCATCCCAAAGCGAACAAGCGCTCATGTCCAAGTGGCCGAAAACTTTGTTTCGTAAAACTTGCGGGCGATCCGAGGACTCACCATACGCGTGCGCGAGTTTCAGTATAACAAACACTACCAGCTCTCCGGACTCCAGAGTTGAAACTCCGGAGCGAGAGAAAAGCCGGACGAAACGATGCTGTCCTGTATTGCGATTCTCCTCTATTTCTTCAGCGCGATCCGGCAACTGAACGCTTCCCCCTCAAACAGTAAGTTTCATTCATGTATTTATATATTTTTTTCTTTCTTTCTGAAATACGTAAAGATAATGGTAAAAAAGTCATTTTTTTAATTTTATTTATTTATTTTTTGTTTCAACTGAAGAAATATTTTTTATCCCGGGAATGGAGAACATATAATCGCGTGTGGCACGCACATGATAAAAGAAAGAATTGCAAATACTGTAAAAACGATTTCTGACAGCGGAGAGCAGGAAATTTTTTTACCTCTTGTTTTGCTTACAAGCTTTGTAATAGTTGGGTATTTGGGAAAAAAATTGCTTATTGAAGTATCTGTTTGTTGTATAATTCGTTTAACTTTATGCTATATTTATTGCATAATTTTGAGTGAAACGGGCTTTTTTGCCTTTAAAAAGCCTAATTATTTTAGTATGAAACTTAAAGGTTTCATTATTTTTCAAATGCAATAAATATTTATTGTTACTGCATTAAGGGAAAAATGTATCTATTATAAAAACTCAAGCAAAGTATTTTTTTATTTCAAAATTAAAAAATATAAGTGATAAGCTAGTGACGAATGGATTGAGAGAGAGAAGTGATTATTAATTTTAGTTCCAATTTATTTAGGCTTAAATTCTGTTTCTTGGTTTTCCCCACGTAATTAAAAATTTCAAATAAAATTTAAGGTTAAAAAAGTTGCGAAAAAACATTTTAAGAAAAACGCATCTGTAAAAAAATGCTAATAAAAAATATATTATAATATTTTAAAATTATATATCAATATCGAATGCTAAAAATATATATAAATTTCAAATTTTGCAATGAATATTTATTTTATATATACCCCTATCAAATAGACATATTTAAAACATTAGTTGATTCACCCTAAACACAGTTATCAAATTATTAATTAAATGTATAAATTGAAAAATTTTATACATTCAAAGAATTCTACTTAAAATTATACGATTACTGTAGAATCTGATTTTTTAAATATGTATATGAATAAAACTATAATTTTCCGATGTTTTCTAAGACACTAATTTTTTTGAAAGTTATACCGGTATTTTTTTATTATGAAAATCTGAACAAAGGTAATTTACTGAAATAAAGAATTTAACACATACTTGAATTAGAGATTATAGAGATTATATTCTTAAAAAATGAAAGAATATACGAAGAAAAATGACTTTCGTGCATATGCACAAGAACCTTGCCATAATAAAAGATTAACATAGATCTCATGAGTATGATTTTAAATATATCCGGACAGTAAAAAAATTTTATTCGAAAAGCAAAAACATAAAAAGTCCAATGATAGCAATTTGTCAATGATGTGTGTACGTCAAAAATTATTTTAGTAAATATTTATACATAATTAAAAGTTATACAAATTAATCTACTAAAAAAATTAATGAAAATGTTTGTTATATACACCTATACTCAGTGATGCAACAGCCCATGATGAACAAGGCCTACTGTGCTCAACCTAGTATACACGAACCTGAGGTGCATGAGCAGGTGGTCAGTCTAATGCAAAATCTCCAGTGTTAAGCTCCCAAGCAAGCTTGGTACTCCTTTATCGATCCCCTGAAGGTATGAAAGGCTGAGTCAACCTTACCCAGCCCGGGGTTTGAACCTCGGACCTGTGGTGCAATGCTCTAACCACTCAGTCACTGGGCTTCAAATACACCTATACATACGATAATATTCATTGTAGACAACACGTATGTCATGTTTGTTGCTTAGGAATGAATACTGTTAAAAATGAATTTATAAGAATATTTTTATATATTTATAATACACTTTCAAACATATTCCTGTATAATAAGAGGCGGGTCCGAACTAAGCACCGTTTGGGAAAAACTCGCACATAAAAAAAATCTTTTTTCAAAACAAAATTTATTTTTACATAAAAGAACATGCCGGAAATTATTTTTCTATATAATTATCACCATTATTCAGACATTTGTCACATCGGGAGAGAAACCAACTTGTCTATACCCTCTGCAAAGACAAAAGCCACCAGTTAAGATAGTTGAAATTTGCAGAAACTCATCACCAAAGCAATTTATTGTGTACCGTCTTTCACGAATTATCTCATTCACTTTTTCATCCAAACCCTCACTAACAATTGAATGCCGCCCACTCCGTGCTTTGTCAAGAAAGTTCGTGAATCCATCCTTGAACTGTTGAATCCCCTTTTTCCCCATTCCATCACTCCTTAAATTTTCGTCTTAAACCTCTACTAGATTTTGATGAATTTCAACTGGTTTAACATTCCTTGCGTTAAGAAAGCGGATTATGGAATGCACTTCACAGTCGATAGTATCGGCAATCGTCTTAAATATTTTGAATGCTCACTAATACATGTAAAAACAACGCATTCCGACTGCAATGGCGTCACTAGACTGACAATCAAACAGAGACGCGTGTGCACAAGTTTTGAATTAACTAACACTGCAGTTGCGGTAGAACTAAATGGTACTTAGTTTCTGAACATGCCTCGTAAATAATGACAATTTGAGGGGGAAAATATCAAACCTTATGTGTAACTATTCATATTGTGTTACCTTTCAAAGATTGAATTTTACCTAGAAAATATAGTTTCTAAGACAACGGATTTACGTTCAGCTATGCCATGTATTTATACCTTTGTAAGAGTTACGTAGTATATTATTAAAGTAAGACGTATATATATATATATATATGTAATGTCTACTTATTGATTTGTCAATCTAATGACAGTTTTAGTTATCTAAGGTTGCGAGGATGCTAATACAACTATATGCACATTTTCGAATTTGTTCTTAGATCAAAATTTGGGCTTCAAAATTGTTAAAAGCCACAGAAGATCTTAAAAAAAATATATGCTATATAAAAGGAGAATTGTTATAAGAGATAAGGAGATAAGAAATAATGACGAGAAAACAGGATTTCAAAAAGAAAAATTACTTGATATTTATACTAAATAATCATTATCATGTCAAGCGTGCAGAATCTATTCGAATAAAATATTTATTAAGGAATTTCTAATACAATAGTATTGTTCTTTATTTTATTTTGAAAAATTTATTTATTTATTATTTTATGACATATTAAGCCTTTCAGTATCAGTTCCCTTTTTTCGAATGACCCAGATCTGAAAAAAAAATCATGTACAGAATTTTGTGCATTCCATTCCTCAATGTCTTTTTCTCATATCTGATCCAAAGTAAGTCAGATGCATTCCACAAAATGACTAAGAAAGGGCACATTGAACGACCCAATGCTTTTATCTACTTAACCGTATGATTTCTTCAGGTTCAAGATGCAAGCCATAAATGAATAGTTCCTTGCAATTCCATAAGAATAGTACAGCGAAAAAGCATTTAGTCATTATTTGTAGACTCTAAGCCTGTTTCTATTGTTCTTAAGAATATAAATATTAATTACTGTATTTTAAACTAACGAAAGAAATTTTTAGAAGCTAAAATAGAATTACAAGATGTAATTTGACTTCTAATTTTTTCTAGTTCTCTTCATACATTTTAATAGATTTTTATTTACTCCATAAAGCTTCTTAAATACTCCAATTACATGACTACTTTGAGACATTGTCTTGATGATTAAACTGAATATAGTATTATAGACTACATTAAATCAATAATAAAATATTTTTCTGTAAGTACTTTTAATAAGAAGCGAAGTTAATATAATACTTGTATCTCCTTTTCAGTTAAAAATGTAATCCCTAGACCATTTTGGATTAAAATAACTGCAGAAAAACTTTTTTTTCTTTTATGGTACACATTTTATTACAATGCGATATTTAAGGACAATTACAGCTGTTCTTTCTTCATTTATCCAGCCATTATATTAGTAATTTAACTATGACTTAATTTTAAGAATACGTGTAAAGAGAGAAGCATATAATAATTAAATATAATTTAAATAAGCAAAAACCGAATAGCTGTTAAAACACGTTATAATACCCATACTCTTGATTTTTAATACATAAAAATAAATTATTACTATTTAATTTCAGATAATCTAATATTCCACACATATAGCATAAATACCGATGAACGGTTATGAAGATCGTGCGGATGTGTGTGAGGGTGGCAACTATTTTAAACTTTACGAAAGTCATAAAAGGAAATAAATAAATCTTTCCTCTTTCGATTCTTAATAGAATTACAAAAATCAAGGTAATATGTACTTTCCCTGATAGAAAGAGATTTCTTCAATTTAATTCATTAGCTTTTATAGAATTTGCATAATTTGATATGATTTTATTAAACTCAAATTTCTATACAAGTCGGAATTCATTGAAGTTCTCCGATTACTCTATAAATATAAGCCATGTTTGTTAAAAAGTATCTTTGAGTTAATGAAACGTTTCTGATTAGATATAAATATGTATTTTTGAAATTAGACAAAAATAAAAAATATATATTAAAGTGATGTTTAGATATCTCCGAAAACTTACCGTCAAAATCATTGATGCAAGTAATTTGTGTATCGAATTAATTCATCAGAAACGGAACTTGAACAATTTTCTACAAAGGGATTTGTTGACTTAGATGACTCTTATGTATTTCTTTCGAAAGACTAATTTAGAAATGTAAGGAATTTTTCCCAGAAGGAAGAAGGTTTATTCAGAATGTTTATTATTCCGTGTTGGTAAATGAATTAATTCACTCTTTAATTAAACCAGTTAATAGAGTTTAAAAAGATATAACTAATTGGTTTTCAGAATTGTTAAGTGCTTGGTCAGATTGACATATTATAGGCTTTGTAGCCTATAATTAATCTAAAACGCAACAATTCATTCATTAATGGTTCATAAAAGCATCCAAATGAGCAACATTGTTCTCTAAACATGTAACATGACTATTCAGCGTGATGGTCATTTAATACGTATTCCTTCAATCACTTTATTGGAATATTGTCCGAACAGAAGATGCTATTGTATTAAGATTAATCAGTTGTAAAATCAATTCTATGTGAATAGATATTACAAGTAATTTAGTTTGTAGATAATGAATTTTGACTAAATATTCACTAGGAGATTTCTTTTACATAACTGATATAAATATTTTTTTTTATATTTAATAAAATATTGTTATAATTCTCAGCGTCTTGTAATAATTAAATCTTTAACATAATAACACGCCACCCATCAGGTTAAAGAGGTTAGTAACGCTGACTGCTGTGCTGTAAAGCCTGGGTTTGAACCCCGAAGAACGTATGAATGTTCGTAAATGTATAGTGCCTGTGGGGCACGAGAGCATTATAAATAGCCTTCAAGCCTCACATGATGTTTGTGGAACAGGAAAAGGCGTAGGAGGCCCTGTCCCCTACCAGGGCGGTCTCCCTCAAAATTGAGTTGGAACTGAATCAAATTATACTGTCACCTGCATGGTGCTCAAAGCTACGGATAACAACAGACGCGCGTGCAATCTAGTACTTTGCCATGATGAATTTTGTGGGCCTCTATCTGGCACTATGGAGCAGGTGGCATCAGCAACATTAACAGATATTAACATTAATACGACACATCCTCTTAGATATATTTTTTATATTCAATTTAAAAAATATCTTTAATACGCCACGCTGAATAAATACACTTAACAGTAGACCGTCTTCTGCAAATTCAAGAAGAAAAATTAAACATGCTCAAAATCACTACCTGTGTGAATAGTTATTAAGATAATACCCAAATATAATTTTTAAAAAAACTATCTTGATAAAGAATATATAAACTGTTTAATATTTTTAGTAATAAAAGAATAAAAGTACTTTTTAATAAATTTTCAATTTATTATTTTATACATGTAATACGAGCTGAGTGTCTTAGAATTGATGTTTCAATTTAAACTTCACTGCCAATATTTTTCTGTTTCAATATTTACATCATTTGCATTCTTTGTAATTTATATTGACTAATAGTTAACCTATTTGTAAATAATCAATCTTCATTAAAATTTTGTCAATATTTTTAATTTGTATAAACATAAAAATATCTGTTCATATTATTTTTATATTACATTCAAAAGCATGTGCGAAGCATGTCCAGAAACAAAGGGCCGTTTTAGGAAAACTTGTGTATAAAAAAAATCTTTTTTCAAAACAAACTTACTTTTTTATGAAAGAGCATGTCGGAAACTATTTTTCTACATAGTTATCACCATTGTTCAGACATGTCATGTCGGAAAACCATCTTGTCTGCACCCTCTTCAAAGAAAGATGCCCCCTGGGAACATAGCCATTGCTGAACAGCTGTTTGTGTGTAAACTCATCACAAATCTATGTGAGCCGTCTGTTTTCGCGAATTTTCTCATTCACTTTTTCAACCAAACCAACTCTAACAACAAAAGGCTGCCCACTCCATGATTCGTCATGAAAATTGGTGAGCCCATCATTGAATAGTTGAATCCACTTTTTCACCATTCCTTCATTCATTAAACTTTCGCCATAAACCTCTACAAGTTGACGAAGAATGTCACAACTGGCTTAACATTCCTTGCCTTCAAAAAACGGATTACAGAAAGCTCTTCACAGTCAGCGGAATCGATAAACGTCTTAAACGTTTTGAACGCTCACTAACACGTATAAAAACTACACAATCAGGTTGCAATGGCGTCACTGTACTGGCAATCAACAGGAGATGCGTGTGCGCAAGGGTTCAATTCCGATACTTCCACTGTGGTTGCGGTAGTACGAAACAGTACTTAGTTTCCGCACACCTGTAAATCATCTTTAATAATGGAGAGAATATTAGAGGTTGTGTGAATTAAATTAAAGGTAAAATTTATATCCTCTTTTTAAGTGTCTATGAAATTTCGAGTAATTTTTGTCAATTGGAGAAATTCATTTCGATGAAGAAGTCCTCTCTTAACGTAGACAACAGTTATAAAAAAATAATGAATATCTAGTTACAGCGTGTGAGTGCAAATGTTCCATGACTAAATTATGTCATAAATATTTGAATTACTCGGCTACATGTTTTTGAGATATTTAATCTATACCAAGGGTGTCGAACCTTTTTGGATCCACTTGCCACTTTTTCTAAAGAAGTGTTTAATGAGGTATAGACGTGGCGTCAAATAACTTTGACTAGTGATTATTGAGAAAATAATAAAAGTAAATACCAACAAAAAAACTCAAAACTCTTTATTTACTACGAAAAAATACCTTTTGCACTGTATAGTTGTTTTAGTTATACATGCAGTTCAAATTAAAGTAACAGTGTGACTTTCGTTGTTGCAGATTGGATGACAAATATGTTAGGATTGTAAGATGTTACTTTTATAGTAGAATGCATGCCGAGTTGGAGTCTTCTGCCAAATGATTTCTACGTAATTAATTATTTTTGCTGTGGTTCACTTTTTTGACAAGAGAATTTGTGATTTGTCTCAAAATGCTGTTTTACAGATGAAGTTCTATATATACCACTGTTCCGGAACATAAAACACATACCTATTTGTCGCCTTTACCAATCATGCCATATTTCTAGATTCCCCAAGTTTGAAATTTCTTTTACACTTACAATTTTGCACTTTTTGTTATTTTGCTGAATTAGCCATGTTAAATAACAGTTGAAAATCGTAAATATAACACAAATAAACTTTAAAATACAGTTGCGTCGACGAAATTGAGTATGCTATGCGTAGACAAATTTTGCATCGAAAGCAATTATAGTACAAGACATAACTAAGGCAATAATAATTATTGCCGCTCGTTTGTTATTGTCTCTTAATTATTAAAAGACAATAACAAACGAGCGTGCTCCCCGCCATCCCGTGACTGATCATAATATTTTATAGTGAATTTTGTTATTTTAAAATAAAATACACAAATATTGTGTCACGGGCCATTGATGGCACGCGTGCAACTGGTTCGCCATCCCTGATCTATACTTTAATAATGTTTAAAAAATTTCAGCATTTCCGCTATGAAAAAAAAGAACTTAATTTATTTCTGTCACACAAAATATTACATTTACCATCGAAATAAATAAAATTTTATTTTTATGCATGAGTGAAGAGAACTTATAAGCGAAATTTTGAAGTTAAAACTAGTAGTAATCACATGTTATATTTGATAGTTATTTTATTTATGTAATTAGGATTACTTTTAACATTCAATGCTGGTGTTTGTTATTGAAATAAAGGAATTTTTTGACACCTTGTCAACTCTGCAAGTAAAAGCTTTTCATATAAAAATTTTTATGTATGAGTCTAATAGCTGTCCCTAATTTATTTTAAGCAAACTTTGATATTGAAGCTTTTGTAACACATGATAGATCAGATGACAATAAGAAAAATTTTTACTTCTGACTCATAATCAGACTTATGATCCTTTGAAGTATAATCAGGAGCTTCAAATCCTAATTACTCGGGAAAAGGATTTGTTTTTCTTTCAAGCTATTTAAAGAAGTCGCGAAATTTTAAGCCATGATGCTATGAGCAAAAGTTTCTCTTCTCGACAACTTTTCTACTCAAGATTTTCTTATCTTTTTCTCCTCTTAATAAAATCTCTTGATCATTTCATTAATTCTAATAGCTAATAAATATTGCTTGCTCGGAACGGCTGTGTCTTTTTCTCACTATTTTTATTCGATTGCTTGTATGGAGTGATCCTTTGAAATATGGCTTTAGAAGTTTTAATAATTGCTTTTTTTTTTCAAATAGAAATATCAATTAATAAGTCAATAGAGAATAACATAATTTACCAATTAGAACATAATTACATAATTTCACAATTTTACATAATTTTAGGTACTACATAAAAATTTATAAAATTTGTTGATTCTAACTCTTATGCTTCTGTGCTATTTTTGAAATGCAATTAAAATTTAAAGGCTTCTTATTTTGTGTAAATGTAATTCTGCAAAATTAAAATAGGCTATTAGAAAGTATCAATCCATAATAGTATCAGTTATAATTTTGATCTGTTTTGTGGTTTTTTTTTCTGAAGTTGGCTCGGTATTCTTTCATGTTCAAAAATTGGTAAAATCGAAATCCATACTTTTTCGTAAAACGCCATTCTTACCGAATATAATGCTCCTTTGCCTTCAATATGAAATGTAACACTAATCTAAATAAATATTGTTAAATTTTAAGATGTTAATTAGATATTATACTTATTATCCTTTATGTAAGTGAAATTTAGAAAAAAGAATCCATTAAATCAATATCATAATCTCTTGCAAAAAAATGTCCGTTGCTATTTTTCAATTCTTATTTTTAGTTCACTCTCTCCCTATATATATTTATTTATATATATATATATATATTTTGTTCAAATTTTTTTTCAACCGTTACTAAAATACTTTTTATTCATCTACTGATGTTCAAATATATTTTTTAAAGCTTGTAGTGGATGACACTTAATGTTAATAAAGTTTTTTCGAATATTAGTTCATTAATTATTTTTTTAAAATTTCAATTTATTCTCGGTTATTTCTGACGAAGTTAGAACTAGCACCAACAGATGGCACCAGTAAGTTCTTCTAATGAGTGTTTTCTTGGCTTCAAATATATTTTTTTAACTTGTAGTGGATGACACTTGATGTTAATACAGTTTTCCAAATATTAATACATTAATTAAAAATAATTAACTAAAATAAAAATTTTCTTCGTTTACCTAAGTAGGAATTGACTTAATTTTTTTTATATATTACTTGTGTGTGTTTTTGTTGTTTTCAAAACAACTTAGTTTTCCAAATTTGAATTATTTAGGCAGTGAATCGTAATATTATAATCACAGACAGCGATCTCTATTTACTTTTATTAGAACTGTGATACAATAATAGTTAAATTTTTAAGCATCAAAAATAACTACTAAAATTGTTATACTTATCATCAATTTTCAGATACGAATTGGTTGTGTTTTTCAAGAATATTACTAATATATAAAGTTTTTGCTTTGAAGCTCATAAATTCTGTTTAAAAATGTTATTCATGATGAAATTATATCTTTGTTTTCTACGGCTATTAAAAAAATAATATTTTTGATCATTTAAAACAGTATGATGTTTTGTATTAACTTGCTTTCATTTGACCAAATGCTTTTAATTCGCAATTAATGAAAATAAATTTTATGTTGCATGTATTTATAACATCCAATTTATTGTGTACATAGCCATGGCATTCACAGATCTCCCAAGTGGCCACAGTAGCCTAGTGGTCAAGGTAACGGATTTGTGGCCACGTCGTGTTATGAGTTCGAACCTAGTGAGCCTAGTACCGTTGAAAACCCACGGTGTATGGGAGGGATGAACGTTAATTCTGTCGATATTCAAACGTCCTCCCTTTAAAATTGTGTGGAAGTTAGAGGAGAAGTGGTGCCAGCTTAGGTGTCATCCTCGTCACTTGACCATAGTTCAAAAATTTCGACGTCTATCGCCAAAAGCCCTCGAGTAGCTGAATATTGCGACGTTACTATTCACTCACCCAAAGAATGGAAGGATTTTTTTTATATATATCTACCGCCTGTATCAAAACTGACATTTCAGTAAACAGACATAGAGTGAGTGAGTGAATATATATTAACGTCGCACTGTTCAGCTACACGAGGGCGTTGGGCGACGGACCTCATAATTTTGAACCATGGTCAAGTGACAGGAACGACACCTTAGCTGGCACCCTCTTCTTCTAACTACTACAACACCAACGGGAGGACGTTTCAGCTCTCGAAAGATTTAATGTGTATCGCTCCCCTACAGGGCGGGTCTTTAGTGGTACTGGGCTCGAACTCATGAGGCACATGCCACGAGTCCGTTAGTGAGTGAGTGCGTGAATATTAGCGTCACACTGTTCAGCCCACGAGTCCGTTACCTTGACCAGTTGGCTACCACTGCTCGCAGTAAATAGACAGAGAGATTTTTTAAAAATGTAATAGAGCTGAAAATTATTAGTTGTTATGATTATTAATTGAAGTGAAATTAATGAAATAATTTTTTATGCAACAAAAGTTTATGAAATGAGAAGTATTTTTTTAGATTTGAAGAGGTATTTTTTCTTCCTTCCAATACTCGTCTACAAAAAAAAATTCTGACAAATCTCACTAATTTCATTCATATCAACTAAACTTACATTTTAGTCAATCAATTTTCCTTTTCTATTGCATTTTTAAACTGTTTCTTTTAGTAAAAATCATTAATTAAAAATACATTGAGTGGTAATCTGATGGTTTTTCCTGATTTGTCATTTCATATACATCTATTAGTGTTTGATGTTGACAATTTCAAAAAGAGAGTAGAAAAACATTAATTGAAAATATTAAATTATAAATAATCTGATACTCAAGTTTGGTGATACATTTTTTTAAAAAACAGATTACGAGTTTTTTTAAAGTAATATGTTTTGATTCACTTCTAAATTCTAATCAATTTTTTTGCTATGATATTTCTGTAATACATGTTTTCTTCTAACGATTCAATTATCATCTATTTCGATTACTCTTAATTTCATTTCATACGCTTTACCGAAATCTTAATAATTCTTACATTTTTTTGGTGTTGAAATACATTTATCACACTATAGTCTGTTTTCTATAGCTGAATTATATTGAAAAAAAATTGAATCAAGTACTTTTTTAATATTTAATGATTCAAGAAATGTTTTATAGCATTTGTTTCAGTAAATACATATACAATTGAATTTACCTCACGTATATGCGATAACTGATATGAATTTTGCATATTCAGGTCACAAGCTTTATTTATTTCCTGGTAACCAAAAATATAATCCAGTCGGGAATAATTTCTGGTAACCCAACTAATTAAGCCGGATAATAGGTGAGGGCATATATGTAGAACGAGAGCAATCGAGATAAATCAGTTTTTCTCCCCATCATGGCATACTATCTCGAGTTTAGAAACTCCAAAGTTATCACGAATATTGTAGGCTGTGGAGACACTAACAATGTAGAATTAACGCACTTTAATTATGTGCGTAGAATAATTTGACAATATTATTAATTTTGAGTTGTTTCTCAAGAACTTAGAGGAAGTAATTAGCACGTTAGGGTGAAAATAAGAGCACCTAGTAGCACACAAAATGCGCAGAAATTTGTTGAAATGCGAAATAGAATACCACTTCAAGAAATTCGGTATCTTTAATTCCCTGTGAGCAGAAATTTCTGTTTCGTGGAAATCATTTCTATCACTGCTTCTTACACGATAATTTTACTAAAAATTTCTCGGATACTCTCTTCGAAAGATGTTCGGTTTTCGTCCCTAAGCAATAATGTTTATTTTACGATAAATTGAATACTACTAAATTGAGTTTTTATAAAGGAACATCAGTAAACAATGTATGTATAATCAATATACTGTATTTATTCGAATCTAAGCCGCACCCCAAATCCTCAACGAGCTTTTTTGAAAAAGGAAAAATAGTGTAAAGTTGTTTATAGATATCCAATTTTACGAAATTAAAATAAATTTTAAGGGAGATTTCAGAAGAAGAGAATAAATAGTTATTTTACTAATATTATAAGCACATACATGAGCCTGTAATTGCTCTAATTGCCGTATCCAACGAATTTTTTCCCTTCGAATCTAAGCTGCAACCGATTTATAGCAGCATTAACGCAGGGAAAAAAAAGTGCGACTTAGATTCTAGAAAATACGGTAATTATGTCAAACTGATACAAATCAATAAGACTTTTATACCGATAATTTTTATTTAAAAATTATTTTTGAAGAATTACTTTTTTTTAACTATAAGAAAGAGGGAATGTGAATTAATGGTAAATGATGAAATCCATGGACAAAAATAAAGGACAGTTAAAATGGTAGTCTTCTACAACTCCAAATAAAATAAATTTAAATCATTGATATTTCAAATGCTTTAAATCACAAAAATTATGAATTTTAACGGAATATTAACCTGCGCTGGATATTTTTATTAGATGTGCTATATTAGTTCTGATACTTTCTTTTTGTGTTACTGGAATGCAAATCATTTCTTCAAGATTATTATGTATGCCTTCTTGTCTTTTAGTTATTTCTACACTATAGTTGATTTATCATGATCGTTACCAAAAACTTAAGGACATCCCGATGTAAAAATTATTAAAAGCTGACAAATCGATTATCTTTTAAACTACATCATAATTAGAGATCTGTAAAAAGTTAAAATAAATGTAAATTATCCATGAAACAAAAAAAATAGTAAAACGAAGTATTTCTAAACGAAATTAATTGAACATTACAAAGTAAAATTTGCTGCTAAATTTTGAAAATGTTTTTATTCAGAGACAATGAAACATTTTTTTAATTAATAAACTACTAAGGCGAAGACTTTAAAATAAAAACATTTTGACAATTAAATGTGTTGTGAGCAATTGAAATTAACAAGGAAAACATTTTTACCAAAATATAAAACATCAAATGATTTACAAAAGAAAAAAAAAATAATTGCATAAATTTATTATTATTGCACTGCGTTTATAATTTATTAGAAAATAATTCTGCAGGTGTCTTACAACTCGAGGTAATTTCTTATAAAAGAGATTAAACATTTTAAATTTAAAGGAATGGTTTTGATTGATCCTCTGAATAGAAATTTTAAAAATAGTGGCTATATATTAGAAAACTGCATTATTTATACTTTAAATTTGAATCATTTTTATATCATCATATGAATCTTATTTTTATACTGGCACACTGAAAATATATGATATACTTTGATATTTCTTTAAAACAAAATTTATTGTATGTAATTGAGATTGATGTACTCGGAAAATTCATAAAATATAAATAACAATTTTGAATTTATATTAATAAGAAATAAAAAAGGAGATACGGCATGTATTTTTCCTTCATGTTTTCCAAAAAGGGAAATCATTTTACAGAAAATGCAATCGTGCATTGAGATTCATAATAGCGTCATTTGGATTTTTGAATATAGTGAAAAGTAAATGGTACGTCTATAGTATATTATTCAGATTTCAAGATGTCAAGATATTCATTCCAACATTTTCCCTCTAACATTAAGAAACGCATAACTTGGGAATATTTTGCATCACGCGCAATTACTATTTCCATTTCAAAAGTAAAAGACGGATTGACAATAAGGGTTATTTTTCAACAATAAAAAATACTCATTGAAAAAAGTTGAGCGATAGAAATTTAGGTGGTGCATTTTGCTTAAAAGGTGCTTGACAGTTACTTATGAATAAACAATAAGTAAGCAAACTTGCTAATGTTATATTTCACTTATTAATGAATTGTAAAATAAATATTTATGACAAATGAAAAAACAATGAATGCTTTCAGTTTGATAAAAGAAGCATTCTGAATATATACTAAAACTGCAAAATATTTGGTTTATAAGAAAAATTATTTTAATAACTAAAATCACAATACAATCTAGAGAGCGATTAGAAAAGTATTAAACATAAAATGATTATCTCAATTAAAATAACATTTAATTAGTGAATAAATCGAATTGTTGATGTTATCGAACACATTAAATCTCTATTTTTTAACACTGTAAAGCTGTAATGTTAGGACTCAGAAAATTAAAATTTCTCGGAAAGCTATTTTAAACGTTGCAACTTTTGTAATTATTTAATATGGAGCAATAAATACGAATTTTGTATAAAAATATGTGAAATAATGTTCATAAAATGTTCAGAATATTAACAGAGATACGCTAGCTCATCACTTTTTTTTTTATTTCTGTATAATAGTATTTGTTTTTATTTCAAACATAAATGAATAAAAAGTATTTTCTTAAATTTCAATACCAAAAAGAATTTCAATATCCTCTTTTAATATATCTAATGTACAAAACATTTTAATCACTACAGCATTATTTCTTATATTTCAACTATTTAAAACCATATTTTAATAGAACCGTACTTTTTACATGGCATGTTGTTTTAATCTTTGATGAATGTTTTCAATATACTTGGTCCAAATTCTAAGTAAGAAGAATTATAATATAAAAAATTAAGGGGAGTTCTGTCATATATATTTTTAAAAGTAACAGAATCTTTATTTCTAAAAATCACTACATATCAAGCGGTACAATAAAAGTAGATTTGTATACTATATATCTGTAAGATAAATTGTGTGTGACTACTTATTTCAAAATGGTGGTCGCATATTTTGAATGAAAAATTTTGAAATTATACTTGAATAGCAGAAAAATATGTTTAATAATCTGAGAATAATCTGAGGTATATATCAATAAATAAAATGTTGGTATCTGATGCAATGAATTTTATGTTTTGCAATTAACTTTTTAGAAACTTTTTGTATAATATGTAACAGATTACAAAATAAAGCCTTTCTACGTTATTTCTATTCGAATGTGTTCTTCATCGAGATATTGATATTTTTATTTCTTTGAAACCTTCTTGATTAAGAAAAAAATTGGTGCTTTATGAGCCATAAAATATTGGCTTACATGTGCTTGAATTTCATTTCACAAACTACTAAGAAAGATCTGTTAAATAAGGTTACTCATCTGAGTATTTTGATTGATTTACATCTTTCTTTCGCACCATCATTTCACATAGTTTCTTTAGTTCACCTATACTTGATCTTTTCTATCATAACATTTATTATATGATGTTTAAGAGATGTGACACACATTTTTTAGGTATCATCAATTTGTCTAAAAGTAAGGTAAAAGAGCTACAGAATAATTTTCTATTAGAATATCTTTATTTAGTCATCAATGACAAAGACTCGTGTTTATTATTTGTTTTTGAATATTATTGATTAATAATTTGTGATTGAAAATGAAAAAGAGGAAGGCTAGACACACACACACACAAACATAATTTTAAATTTTCCGACCATATTTTTATCAGTTTACCGTATTAAAATACTTTTTATTTAAAAAAAAACCCGACTATTTTATTGAAATTTTAGTTTTTGTGATAGGTTTATAATGCCAAGAGAAATCACATTGTAAGAAAAATGTTTACATGCGTTTCAATTTTTTTAAAATTACTTTCTTTAAATACCTTGTTCACACACACACAAAGTTCATAAAAATCATTCTATAAATTTAAACGATTTTTAGACTGCTAGGAAAAAAACCATTTCTCACTTTTTTTTTCTACTTCTTTTCAATCCAAGCAATTCTATCTTTGTTATTCTACAGTTATTACTGTCAATTTCACCGAAATTTAATGAATTGTATGTTTTGCGCTATATTTGGTGGACTTTTATCTAAAAATCAATTTGAATTTTTATAATTATGACTTATTTAATAACTTCTCACTCATTATGACATCTACAAAGTTATTTTTTATTAAATGCATTAAAATTTGAAATATGTCCTCAGTCATTCATAATTTGATTAGTTGCTATCAGGTATCAAATAACTCAAAAATATATTATTGTGGTCAAGACCTAAAATGAGATATCAATTTATACTTCAACTCAATCTTCTAAATAATAATTATGTGTTATTAGCAATTTTTATATTTTATAATGCAGTTTTTCCTTTTTCGACAACATCAGAAAAGAAGATATTAAGAAAATCGAAATTAGCAAAGGAAAAATCAGAATTAAATAGATATTAAACACTTGGAAGGAAATTAAGAGTTAATTTTGGGTGTTTTTCTATTTTATCGAGCTGTGTTTCCAAGCGTTTTGATACGATTGCATTAAACAATTAGAAAATATTGTTTCACTCTCAGAAAAAATTTCTATATCTCATAATCATCATCACTTATAACAGATAGCATCTACAAAACTCTTAAAATTACTCATTACACTTTAATTAATAAAAACATAATATGAAAATCAATCAAACTAAACATTATTGCTCACCTAGAAGGGCAATTGCAAGGGCTTGGTGCTAATAAAGAACCACTGCTGATGCACGTTAAATCTGTTTAGGTTTCAAAGTCATGATGTTGAAATGGTGAGGAAGTTTGGAGATTAGGGTACCAGCTCAAATGCCCTCCTCGTTACTTAAAAAAAGTTTAAAAATTACGAGATGCGCAGTCAATAGCCTTCACATAATTTGAATTTTATACACAGTCAACCATTCATAAATCCTTAATAACTTATTTGAATATCAAATTTTTAAAAAAATCATCCAAAAGCGCATTCAAATTTGTTTTTCCTTTCCAGATGCTACAGTACTCTAACATTTTCCAGACTTTTATAATTATTTAACGCAGCTGTATGTCTCAGACTTAAAAACATAACGGAAACTAGCTGTTTTAAATTAATTATATCTTAAGAGTCTCAACATATACTCTCCAGTTGTTTAACATAAATTTATTACTTTATAGATAATATTCTAATTACCCTATTCCTCTAAATTCTTAGTGAATAAATTTGTAAGTTGTTTCATCGAACAACTGATAGACATTCATCTCTTTAAAGTAAAACATCTGCCTTTAGTGGCCTTAGATACCCTTGATTATTTATCAAGATCCAATTTCTCTAAATGCTGCCTCTATCTTCGATATAGCCAGCGTTGATTATCAGTTCTACTAAATTTCACTATTTGGACTCTAATGGCAATCACGCCTGCTTCGTACTCCTTCCATAACTACCTCGTGAAATTTTGATCTATTGTGATTAAATCCACTGAAACAAACAGATCTTTATAATAACGTACATTGAGACAGAGTGTGGATTCTATACAGGGAAATGAGAATCAGGACCGTACAACAAACTTGAACTTTCCATAAGCGCATAATAGTGTAAAAAAGAGTTTCATAACGGACTCTCAGATACATTTGGTTTAAGATTTAACAAAAATATAAATGGTTAGTTATAATCATGAGTTTTAGTGTCGTGATTAAAAATTCTCATTTTCAAATGCCAAACTACAATTTTTTAACCTGTATTGCAGTTAATTTTTCAGTTACACGGTACGATTGACAGAAAAAAATTGATTTAATGGTTTTCAAAAATTTTTGGGTTGTCCCTTATGTATACATCCAACTCTTTTTTTAAACTGTTTTTTTACACGATTTTGAAATAACACGGTACACGAATTTATCAAGCATTTTTTACATGATTGTTTTGTTCTAGCACGAATGTCAGAAAAATTTTGGGATTCATGCTTTTTGCGTGGGGTCGATTTCCATTTAATTGAATTCATGGTAGTTTATGATAGTAAAGCTATCGATAATGACGAAGTTGAAGGTGAAGTTCAGCTATTAACAGCTGATTAATTCACGAAGGCTTGAAATTTGCTAAAATTATGGAACAACATTTTCTTTCTCATGATCCTAACATAGAGCGTAGTAAAATTTTAACCTAATCTTAAGTTTTGTGTAACAGTATATCAAGAGTTATGTAAACTATTTGAGAAACTAAAAAAAAAGGC